>KE504811.1:109759-139569 GCA_000441515.1 Elaeis oleifera | reverse complement strand
GGGGGTCGACTCATGGACTGTGCCACAAGAAATTCTGCGTGCCATTCAGCCCTCTTTGTGCCATGAGTCGACTCATGGGGTCATGGGGTCGACTCATGAAATTCAAATCTGAATAACTTTCAAAATACACATCGAAAAATGTTGAAATTTACTCCAATAGACTTCATATCTCTTGTGCTTGCTTTTGAGGCTTTTGAATCCGATTTTGATAAAATTACGATTTTGCCCCTGAAATACAATAAATCTTTTCCAAGCGAAAATCATTAGTAACCCCCTCAAATGCTTTGTACTCATCAAAATCAATTCAAGGAGCAACAGCATTAACTTAAATTGCACAGCCAAGCTAGATATCCTACCTGCCAGTAAGCTTTCTAGCTTTCATATAAGGGTACTTCTATTGTCTAAAGTTTCCTTTGCTTAAAAGGTGGAATCACTTCAACATATTGACATCACGTTGAAAATCGATTGTAAATATGTCTCGTTTTGACAAATTATACCCTGATTTGTACGGCCAACACTGCAGAGATAGATTGAGCTTCTTGGTCAAGTATGCCATTTTAGCATTTAAAATTTAATAAGTCATCGAGTACCTCATCAAAAGAGTTTTTCAGGGAGGCTAAAATCATAATCAATATTGAATAAGATGCTTCTATAAGTCTATTCATTTTCGGTCCATGAAAGAATCAATTAGTGGTTGAATAGTCACCATATGCATTTTCTTCATTAACCATGGAGTGGAGCAATTCCTTCGACTGAGTTATTCCATTTAGTTAGTGATTCTACCTTCCAATGAGTGTTTCTAGATCCATTAGCAGCCTGTTCTGAATTGATTTTTTCCTCGTTGTATCATTCTTTGGTATTGCACGCATTCAGCACCAGACAGCACACTAACACCAAATTGTTTTGGCTGTTCTGCATCTTTTACGTCAATTAGCAAATGTCTGTAGTAGCTTGGATCGAATATCGAAGATGGTGGACCATTTGTTTGTTGACTGTGGTGACTGGTGACTAAGCAACGTCCAGTGTTGTATTATTATGGAATTTATTGATGACAGTGGGATTTTCAGGTGATGCCATAAATAGTTTCATGAACACAGGACAGTTGTATTCTAGCCAACCAGGAGGGTTTAATTGAACTGCATTCAGTTGTATTTATAAGCCAGGAACTTCTCTTCGGACAGAACGGACACCAGGAAATTGGTATCTTATCTTCAAACTCTATGAAGAGGTTGAAGTATTATGTCTTCTACCATGCCATGTCACTTGGAAATAGTCTCTGATGCCATCACCAACTTACTTTTAAAGTTAATATGGAAACCTTGGTGATGATGATTCATAAATTTAGCCAGCACCTGAAGGATGAGCAAGTGGTTGATGCAACTGTCATTCCATTGCATCCTTACCATAGGGTGGTGAGTATGAAGAGTTGGTTGGGGGGGGGGGGGGGGTGATGGTTATGGATTGGAACAGAGAGAAGTTGTAGTTAACTGCTGCTCTCCATTATCTCATGTGCATCACAATTTTCTTTCAACCAGTAAATTTAGGCCCATCTTATGTTGGAACTTATCTAGCTGAGGTTGATTTCTGAAATCTTCATTATTTCTTATAAATTTTACTTTACCAAGATAATCTGCACTGCCATATAGAATATGTCTGTATTCATACTGATTCTGAAACTACCAACCAGTGATGCAGTCTTGTCGAATCTTGTTTTGTAAATGATGCCTTTTTGTTGGATAGAAAAATGATGCCTTTCATAGATGATGCATTGTTTATGCTTTAGTTTGAGTTCCTTGTTTGGTGGGTCTGAAGATGTGCCAACTCTCTACTTTGGATCTAATTTCAATCCAACAAGAAACATCACCCTTTCTTTATGTAAGCTAACCATTCCTCAAGATTCACCAGCTAAGATGTGGAGAGAATTGCACATTGAGTGACTAAATGATTTTTTTGATCTAGCAGACGAAGGTAACTTTCAAATATTTTATGAGTAGGATATGGTTTTGAGCAATGTCTCTATCTTCTCGATGTCTCTATTTCTGCCCTGTTAAGCTTTTAATAATCAACATTTCATAAATTGGGCCCTGAGAATTGAGTTTGTGCATGTCTCTTAAAATGTAACATGCATTAATATAATATTTTGCTACTTTGTTCTTTTCTACAACACTGTTAAGCTTTTAAACACTACTGACCTTTCTTGCAGATAAAGCCTGTTATATACATTTACATACAGTATTGCAATGGTTAATTCTTAACATTATATTTGACTGTAAATGATTTTTAACTTCTCTACCTCGTATCTTTATTGTATACCAGTACTAATCAATGAGTTCATGTGGATTTGTGATATTAGATAAAGCTTAATTCTGTCTATTGTTACACTTTGAATTCTTCATATATTGTTACACTTTGATTTCTTCATATGAGGTTCTAGTATTTCAACACGAAACTGTCATGGATCATAGAAGTTTTAGCTTTAAAAAAACTCATTAACCAATGTAGTCTTTAAATTTCTTGACTTCTATTGAACTCCATTTGCCTTTCTAGTAGTAGTATGAAATTTTACTTAATTGACAGTCATCTCAATTTCACCCATAGGGGGAAGCATTCGACAAGAGCTCTTTTATCTTCTCAGAAACGAAAAGGATGTACACTTCTCGTTTGGCAGTGTTCAAGCGAATGGGATCAATGAAGCCAGCCAAGGGATGCATTCATCAAAATTCTGTCTGAATATTGCGGGGGATACTCCTTCCTCCAATCGCCTTTTTGATGCCATAACCAGCCACTGCGTCCCTGTCATTATAAGTGATGAGATTGAACTCCCATTTGAGGATGTCCTGGACTACTCTGAATTCTGCATCTTTGTCCGTGCTTCTGATGCAGTCAAGGAAGGTTCTTGATGAAGCTGATTAGAGGCATAAGCCGAGAGGAATGGACACGAATGTGGAAAAAGCTGAAGGAGGTTGAGGGCTATTTTGAGTTCCAGTACCCTTCTCGGAAGGATGACGCAGTGCAGATGATCTGGCAGGCGGTGGCTAGAAAGGTACCTGCAATTCGGCTGAAGGTACACAGGTCCAGACGATTTTCTCGGTTTAAAATTGGGAGATAGAATCTGAACCGAAGGATGCCTCACTTTTACAAATGACTGCTGGAGTGCTGAGGATCTTGTTTCGTATCATTTCTCCGGCAAACAGATTTAGTCTCAGGATATGAGGAATATTTGGGATCTAACGGAGTTTATATTCCACCGTAGCAATTTTCTCTGACCATGTAAAATTGCAGCTTGTGAGGGGGGGAAATGTGTTCTTATTGTAGGATTTGAGCATTGATTTTGGAGTTTTGGTCTGTAAACAGTAGGGTGTCAGTTGGCATCCTTGTATCGACTCGTACTCCAACAGAGAGACATTATAGCCTTTTCCCATTCAAGTCTAACAAGAGGAGAAAGGTCATTGGACTGTCAAAACACCGGAACAAAAGTCATTGAATGTAGAAATGCCAGTGGATCCTTGAGGTATTCAGTAGTAGCCATCTTTGAGTTTATTCTTTACAGATTTTACTGACTCCTTTATCATATTCCACCACAGACAGGTCGGCTGCTATAGAAGGCCACAAATTTACCTTCAATATTTAGTCATTGAAGGCCACATAATTTTTTTCTTCAATTTTTTGTCCTTTTCATTGATGAAGACTTATAGCTAGGGGATCCATGAATAATCTAGGCTCTGTTTGCTATTGCTACAGTTTTTGGTTTTCAGATTTTAAAGTCAAATGCGAAAAATCTGACACAAATTATTTGGTACCTCAGTTTTTTCATTTTTTTAACAATTCTAGTTGGATTTTTGAAAGAAAATAGTAACAATTATAAAAGAGAGAGCTTTTGTTTGCTGGCCCTTGCACCATATTTCCACGCGCGTAACGGTCGGATCTTTTATGCCACGCTAGGCACATCCAGTCATCCACACATTATCCTGATGACAGTCTGCTTGCTATCAACTATGGTGCAAAATGTTCCCTTCGAGATAGGTGTATCATGTGGACCTCGGACGGTGGAGAAGTAGTGCACTTGCGTGAACACCCGTTGTTTCTAGGCCACCTGATATGCCTGCCAGCCTGACCCACAACCGCTCTCCCTCCTTTGTATCGTAGCAAGTAGAATAATGATAATTTTATCTAATTGAATCCAAACATTTGTAATCTAATTACATGATCTGCAATGATATGATCTTGATTATGTGTAAAATCTTAAGCTTTTTGAGAATTTAGAATTTCATCTTAAATTTTATTTAGTGCAATTAGGTTATCAAATTTTAATTTTTTTCAATTTGGACTCTGATTGTAATTTCCGTCGGCATGCTGTGATGGAGTTATGATGTAGTCTGTCGGTAAAAATCTGTTTATGTGACAAAAATAGATGCTTAAACCATATTCCCCATCTACTACAGTGATGGTATAAATAACTCCACACGTCTTTTGGCTAAGACTTTCTTTCCCGTATTGAGCAAAAAGAAGAGGAGGAGAAAGATGAAGATGTCGTGGCTGGCAAGGTCTCTCGCGAGTTTGTTGGGCTTTGATAACGGAAATGACGACGATGAGGAGAAAAAAAAGGAAAAGCTTGAGAGATCATCTTAAGAGTTACTATCCAAAGAAGCAGAATTTGATGAGGACCGCCCTATAGAGTCCGGAACCTTGATGAAGGGTATCAAAGAAGACCTCTTCGAGCTCACCAAAATCCTAACTCACCAATTCTGAGGCATAGCCTCCTTCCTTGTCCTGCCGTTGGCTCTCCCGAAACCCAACCCTCCAAAGATAAATTCCTCGACCTCCAATCATGATTGGAGTTCCGATTCTCCTGATCCAGTGGCCTATGGGTACTCTAGTGAGGCTGCGACAGTGGAGTCGCCGAGAATCGCTGGAATATAGAGCGGTTTCACTGAGACCAGTGGGAAGGTTAGGAGTGGGATCTTGATGCTGTCAACTATCAAAATGATGTCGTAGATCTTCAAAATTGTATTTACTTTTCTGCCATTTGGGGCCAAGGATGAAGAAGAGATGATGGAGGGTGAGGAGAAAAAGAGTTTCTAGATTAAAATCCTAATTGAAGAGAGGATAATTTAGAGAATAAAGATCATAATTTTGCCCCATCATCCATTTTTGTCATATAAATATATTTTTGCTATATAGATAAGCCGCACTTCGTATCAATAAAAATGATAATTAGGTTTCGAATCGAAGGAATTTGAGAGTATTAAATAAAATTTAAGATAAATTAAATTTTTAAAATTAGGTTTATGCATAATTAGCTTCACAAGGACGAGAGGATCCCGCGCCCTTGCGGAGGGAGGGGGGCATATGTTGCGAGTTCTTTCCGTTCTCGGGGAATTGGGAACGGGTTCGGTTTATAATGCCCTGCTCTTTTCCGTATCTCGGATCGCGGATTCGATCGTTTCTTCAGGATTCCGTTAGGACTCCAAGCTCTCGCAGTTATCCTCAACTTCCTCATCGATCTCAACGGTTCAATCCATTGCTCCTTTCTATTTCTAAATCTTAATTTTTTTTTTTTTTTATTCATGCTCTCCTTTCTCTGGATTCAACCGCTCTTCTAATTACACCCCGACATTAGGGTTATTTCAAGATTCTAATTCTATCTACATTTGTTTATTCGCGATCTCTATCGTTTTTGTGAATCCTACGGAGGCGAGTTTTCATGAATTAGTTCTTGTTTTCATATATCACTCGTCAGTATGGATGCAAAATTGGTTTTTGATGACTGATTTGTTTCCGTCTTTCATTCCGTTTAGAGGGAAAATGAAATTGTTCAAGTGGATGTGCTGCAGTTGTTTAACTACTTTCTTTTGTGGTATTTTAGATTGGTTGCGCTCTGGTTGGATCTCGTGTGGCATTATATAATGATCTGCTGCTGAGTAATCTGGTGGTGGCGCGCTGGTGGCGGCAGCCAGGCTCCTCTTCATTGCAATTTTGCTGGATATGGCGTGGTTCATACTTTTCTCGCAAACGATGTGGTATGCCACTCAAGTATTCATTGCCAAAGCCTTGTTATGGATTACTAGTGTCTGCTGAAGTAGATCAATGAATGTGGTTATGGGCATATCATGAGATCTTCAAGCCTATATCTGCGCATGCATATTTTTGGTGTATAATTTCTTTAGTAAGGTGTCTGAGATGGACTTCATTAGCTGTTGAACTGAATTCAAATAAAGAAGTGAAAGAAGGCAGAAGAATAGTGTGAATATTCTTTCTCCAATGCCTTTGGGCTCTAGTATACATAAAATGATATATATCACTAATAATTAAAAAAAAAATGCATATCAGCATGTTCGCACAAATTGTCAGATGTCATAAATCCCTGATCCAAAGAGCAGTTAACTTCAACCAACACTAGGTCTTACCTTAGCATTTTCCTGACCTGAAGCAATTCTGTATTTAAACTTAAGTACCATCAGAAAAAGTTCTGTTCTGAAAAGTTGGAATTTAAGGCATCGGACATCTTAGTCTCTAGAATCTTTTTAAATTGTAGCATGATAAATTTATCATCTAATATATCTAATATATATATATATATATATTAAAATGGAGTAACCGCATTGGTCCATCTCCATTTAACAACTTATTTACTTGTTCTATCTTAAATTTTAGGTTACGTTTGGTGCATCACCAGACAATCTTAGAAGATAATATGAATTGCCTTCAAGATAGATTGTTATTATTAAATTATCGATAATATTGATTACTGTATTTGGTATATGCAGATAATATTATAGTAAAATTATTGAAAATCTTAATTGACATATTTGGTATGACAATCAGATTACTGATAATATGAAATTAAAATTTCAAAATACCCTAATAAAATTTTACGAAATTTTGAATTACTAAGGAAAAATTTGGTTTATTTTCTAAATTAAATCAAAATTTTTAAAATATGCTTTACGAGAGAAAAGGGTGGTGGCTCGATCATCGGAGGAGGGGTAGTGGTGATGGAGGCAAGGGAGGAAAGGTCGATGCTAGTGTAGAAGTGGGGCCCTGGCTGAAAAAGATGAGAGTCCGAGCAGAGGGGAGGCGGTTGAGGACGGCGAGGGCATGGGGGAGTTCGGAGAAGAATGAGAGGGTGAGAGCCGTTGTAGGTTTGTGTGATTTTTTTTAGGGATAATTTTATCTAAAATTTTTTTTGCAACATTGCCAAATAAGTGGTAATCTGGATAGCTACCTCTTTCCAAGACAATCTGGATTGCCATCTAAAAAGCATATAAAATACAGTAATTTGGTGGCCCAGTTTAACCTTAGTTGTTGTTTTTATGTAATATTGTCCACTTTTCTGCCTGATGTCAATAAAATCTAAGGGTGTCAATGGGTACTCGCCCTACCTGTCGAGTAAGGTTGGATTCTTTTTTTTTTGAAAAACCCACCATGGGTCGGGTTAGGGTTTTGGTTTTGAAAATTTGTAGCGGGTAGGATCGGATTGTGGATTTACCCCTAAACTCTATCCTATCCGACCTGTTATGTATATATATTTATTAAAATATCCCCTCCATAATAGCATATTTATAAATATACCTACATATATATACCAAATATGTTAGAGACTTAGGGTTTTTTTTTTATTTCTCTACTCTCCAATCTCTCTCCCTCTTTGACCCCAAGTAGCCGCCGTCGCCACCGCCACCGCAGCTCTCCAATCTTCCCCTCTCTTCTTGTTTATTGTTGGAGATTTGAGAGAACTTATTTTATTTGATTCTTCTAATTTGTTCTCTTATTTGTTGTTGAAGAATTAGAGAATGACTGCTATAGTTAGGACTGGTCCTGAGGCAGGTCGAATTGGGCGACCGTCCCAGGCCCCAGGCCCTGCATTAATGTTCTAATGGGATGCAAGGATGACTTTCTACAATATCATAACAAGAGAAATAATTAAATAGGTTAATGATGGGTTTTACATGCTGCTTAACAAATATATCTATAGAAATTATTACATGTAGATTAATTTTTTAATAATAATTAATATTTAAAGTATGTTAATTTTAATAGAGAAGGTCTCATTTTTTTCATTTAGCCCCAAGTCTAAAAATATCAGGACCGACCCTGGCTATAGTATGTATCTATTTGTATTGTACAGATTGATGGTTAAGACAGATTTTAGAACTTGTTTAATTTAAAATAGATGTGAAATTTGATAAATTTGAAACAGATTTGATTTGGTGGTGTTTGCATTGTGCATTTACTTTAGTAGATTGTGGATAGAGCAGAGTACTATCCACCATCCGCATGGATAGGATAAGGATTTAAAATCCTTACCGCCATGATGTTAGAAATCCGGATAGTTTATGTGTAGATTTTAAAATTTTTCGAATAAATACGCAGCGAAACAGATCTAGATTAACTTTTAATCTAACATACAATAGATTAAATCTATAAACTACCCATGCACGGATCTTATGACATAAAATGTAGCATGCATAATCTAAAATTTAAAAACCATAGATCGTATCTATGGTGTAGATCATATGTACTATAAAACAGAGATCAGATCTCAATACCGAGCATGGGTCGATCTTTACTGCAGCTGATGATCGTAGATTTGAAGATTCTTCCAACCGCACAGATGTCCGGCCTCCACGGGTATTCACACAAAGCTCCTGATTCGATCAGAGGTCCGATGAACTCCCCAGAGTGCTAGCTCTGTTGCGGAGTTCCGCTCTTGATGGCTGATAAGCTCTTTCTTCAAATCTCTCAGACTCCTCCAGAAAGAGAAGAAGGACTAGAGGAAGAAGAGTTGGAGGATTAGGAACTAGAGAATGCTTTCTTCTTCCTTAAGACCCCTACACCCAAACCCTAGAACCCCAGGGCTTTCTACATGCCAATAAGGAGTCGCCCATACTAAGCCAACACCCCACCTGATTTTTTTTCTCTCTAAGAAACTCGGTAAAAGGTTTCTCATGGTGAAAATTAATCAGATTATATGCCAAAAAAACATTCCTTTTGAGGTTGGCATCTAAAAGTGGTTAGGGATTATCCTTATCAAATAAGGAATCAAATCAAGATAGGATTAGGTTTCAAATTTGAATTCAAATCAGGTTTGAATTCAAACTTGAACCAACTTCCATCCATATCCATGGGTGGAGAAGAGGAGGCGACAAATGCATTTCAATGTGGAGAATTCCTCACGCAAAATCAATTTTTGTGTGAAGGATAAGTGGTGTCAATAAAGGTGTGGCGCAAAGGGAGGAAGAGTTCCAATTGATTTGGACTCTTTCTGATTTAATTTGATCCCAAATCAAATCTAATTTGGTTAGACCCAAACAGATAAAAGAACCTAATCAAATTAGGAATCTAATCTCTTCAATTAAATTCTAATCCAATCAGAAATTAGTTGAGTTCAAGTCCTGATCAAATCAGAAATTAATTTCTCTTGCAATCGGATTAAATCCAATTCAAGTCAAACTAAATCTCATTCAATTAGACTTGATCCGAACCTCATTGCTCCATCAAATTAAGCCAATTAGCAATCTAATTTTTAATTAATCTTCCTATAATTCACTAACTCTTAGTGAATTATTTATTGTAACTTTTGCATAAGGTTAATCATCAATTATATTGATAATTATATTCTTCAACGATTCATAATCGTTAATCAGCCATCTGATCGGACAAGAACCTCTTTTGTGTGTGATCCTATATGTTCTATTTTCTGATAGTGAGATATATTATGATTTCATCACAATATCATCAAATTTTTTCGATGGATTGGAACAATTCCAACTCTATCCTTCGAGGGTCATCGATCATTAAGACAACATTCGACGAGTCTCACAATCCATCAGTAACATCTAGCAGTATGTAGTGGCAATCCGGTAGAATGAAAGTATTAAATCTCTAAGTGCAGTTATCATATAATTCAGTCTTTCTATCGTGAATCTCGATTTGACGGAGGTCATGGAGAACTCGTCAAATTCCAACATCAGTCATATGCCAGATTGGCTCGACTCGAGTTTATCTGTGAATCTCGTGAAAACTCTTTTCCAGTATTCACACTTGTTTTGGTCAAAGACTTCTTGAACTCAGTCTTGCAAATCGTATAGGATTACTCCTTTTCTACCAAAATTGATAGATTTCATCTAGGTGCATCTTACTCCTAACAGTAAATCTGAATCCACTGAAGCCAACATATACTGTAAGGACTCAAATGATTAAGAGTCTAAGTTTAGGTACAGTCAAATTCAGTAACCTCACTGCGAATAGGCAATGCACCTTAAGTCAAAGGACTACTCATACCATTGCAGCATCGAAAAAATCACTGACGAGTGAGTAGACATCCAAGTGATTTCTCATATTGGTCATGCTCGGTGTAAATTATTCTCTAACAATCATTTGTACTCTCACCCCAGTATCTCCATACTGCAGACTCGAGACTCATCCGAAAGAGAGGTGATCTGTGTACTGATCTAACTGAATCAATTATTATCTTTTGTGATAATCTTATGATTGAAAGTATTTAAAAATTAACTATTAATAACGTATGTCTCAAATTCTCAACATCTTGAGAATATACAAAATCATCTGTTAATCTTTAAGACAAATCATGGACACATAGAAATATGATTGAAAATAAAATATTCTTAATTGATTAATAAAATTTATAAATACAAACTCATGTCCTGAAATTACATAATGCATCTGCCAACAATTAGCTTCTAGGCACACATCCAACAAACCTCACTTGACCTAAAGTCAATTGGCCATATACCTAAGACCCATCTTCTTAAGGTGAGCTTCGATCTTCTACTGGCTGAGTGGCTTTATCAGTAGATCCACCATATTCTACACGAAGTCGACTCTCTGCACCTCGATGAACTTTTTTCGAGGTATTTGCGTATGATGTGGAACCACCGCTCTATATGCTTGGACTTCTGGTGAGATCTGGGCTCCTTAACGAGAGCTATAGCGCTGTTGTTGTCGTAGTGCAGTGCAATAACATTCGATGACATCACATTTAGCTCCATAATGAATTTCTTGAATCAAAATGCTTCCTTAGCAGCTTCACAGGTGATGATGTACTCGACTTCCATGATCGAATCTATAATGATCGATTGTTTGGAACTCTTTTAGCTAACCGATTCATCATTACATAGAAAATACACCCCGATATAGACCTTCTATCATCGACATTAGACATGAAGTCCGAATTAGTGTATCCTTCTATTTTTAGCTCCGATCCTCCTCCAAAGATCAAGAACAAATCCTTAGTCATTCTCAAGTACTTAAGGATGTTCTTCACAGCAATCCAATGCTCTTCATTTAGATTCGATTGATATTTTCTCGTGACACTTACGGCAAGGGCTATATCAGGTCGTGTATACAATATGACATATATGAGGCTCCGTATTGTCGAAGCATAAGGGATCTTGCTCATACATTGGATCTCCTCAGGTGTGTCTGAACACATCTTCTTGGAAAGATAAATGCCATGCCTAAGGAGCAAGAGTCTCCTCTTGGAGTTTTCCATACTGAACCTTTTCAGCACCTCTTCTATGTATATTTTATTTGAGAGTTCTATCATTCTTTTAGATCTATCTCTATAAATCTTTAGATCCTTCATGGAGAATTTCTTTGACAACCATACTTTGATCGATGTCAGTATGAAAATATCATTCTCAATAAGGAGGATGTAATCCATGTACAATACGAGAAATGTGACAGCACTCCACTGACCTTTTTGTATACACATGGCTCCTCATTTCTGATGAAATCAAATGATTTGATTACATCATTAAAGTGAGTGTTTCAACTCTGAGATGCTTGCTTAAGTCTATATATGGATCTTTGCAGTTTGCAGACTTTGTGATCACTATCACTGGATGTGAAATCTATAGGCTGCTCCATATGGATATTTTTTTCAAGATATCCATTCAGGAAGGCAGTTTTCATATCCATCTGTCAGATTTTATAATCATAATAAGCCGTAACCGCAAGCAGAGTTCGGATGAATTTCAGTATGGCCACTGGTGAAAAATTCTTGATAGTCGATATCTTCACGTTGACTATAATCTTTCGCCACACGTCTTACCTTATAGGTCTCTACTTTACCATCCGAATCTATTTTTTTTATAGATCCATTTACGTCCGATAGATACAATACCTTTAGATGGATCTACTAAGGTCCAGACTTGATTGGAATGTATGGAGTCAATCTCTGACTTCATCACTTCTTTCATTTCTCAGAGTCTACATCTAACATCACTTCATCATAGATTTTGGGATCATTCCTAATGTCTCTATCTCTCACAAGAAATATTTTTTCTAGATCCTCTATGAGTATACCTAAGTATCTTTCAGAAGGATAGGAGATCTTACTTGATCTACGAGGTGGAGAAGGTACTACATCAACTGGCTCACTAATGGATTCAGGTTCTTGGCCTCGATGCTCTTCAGAGACTTTCTCTTCGAGCTCAATTTTCTTCCCACTGCCTCCGTCTTGGATAAATTTTTTTTCAAAAAGACAGCATGATGGCTCATAATCACATTATGATCCTCTGAGAGATAAAAATAGTATTCTACAGATTTCTTAGAATATCCTATAAAATGAGCCCTAATTGACCTAGCCTCTAACTTGTCTGTCTGCTCTCGCTTGACATGGGCCGGACATCCCCAAATCTTGAGGTAACCAAGAGTTGGTTCTTACCACTCTATAACTCGTATGGTGTGGTAGGAATGAATTTAGAGAAAATTCTATTCAAAAGATGAATAGCAGAAAGTAACGCATGTCCCCAGAGAAAATAAAAAAATTTGTGAAACTCATCATGGATCGGACAATATCCAATAGGATTTGATTCCTTCTCTTGGATACCCCATTGAGCTGAGGCATCCTTGGAGGTCTCCACTGTGAAACTATATTGTTATCTTTAAGATAGATCCAAAATTTTCATTAAGGTATTCCCCTCGATCTGATTGAAGAATCTTTATGGATTTTTCGATTTGCTTCTCCACTTCACATATGAACTCTTTGAACTTTTCAAAAGTCTCAGACTTGTGTTGCATCAGGTACACAAATTCATACTATGAGTAATCATTAGTAAAAGTTATGAAGTAGAGATAGTCATCTCTGATTTATACATGGACCACACACATTAGTGTGCATTAGGACTAATATCTTAGTGGCTCTTTCTTCATGTCCTACAAAGGATAGCTTGTCCATCTTTCTTTGAAGATAGGACTCACAAATTAGATAAGACTCAGAAGTCAATGGCCTTAGAAGGCCATCTTTCTCTAGTTTGTTAAATTTGTCCTCTCCTATATGGCTTATCCTAAGGTGCCACAGATATTTTTGGCTAATCCTATCTCTAGGTCTCTTAGACCATACGGCTTCATAATTTGCTTGTTAACATTAACACTCACATCCACAGGCAAATGATAAAGCCCATTAATTAAAAAGGCATGTACGATAATTTTATTTTCAAAATAAATTATATATAAATCTTTATTAAATAAAATTATAATTATCCTGTGCCAGCACAGATACAGAAATCAAACTTCTATTGGCCACAGGTATATAATAATAATCTTTCAAAATTAAACTAAATCCTAATGGTAGTCACAGAGAGTAGGTCTCGACAGTCACAACAGCAACTCTTACCCCATTGCCGACTTGGAGAGTGATTTCACCTTCTCTCAGCCTTCTAACTTTCTCTAGACCCTACATAGAAGTATACAAATGAGCACTCGAACCAGAATCTAGAACCCAACTAGAAAAAAGAAATCATTAGATTATTTCTATAACGAGCAAATCACTTGAACTTTTCAAAGAGCCTTCAACTGTCATCAACATATTCAACAATTCGGACAAGGTGCTATCAATTTTATTCATATGGTAATTTACGATAAACTATCCATATGAATCAGGAAGGAATTGCAGGAAAGATCAATCTGTAATTCTTGTCTATCGTCATCCTGAGCTTCTGAAGCTCTTCAATGTCCTTGATCATTGTCAAACAATGATCATTGACTGACTGTCCATCACGTATCTTTACTCTGAAAAATCTTTTGGAGACTTCAAAGTGAGCCGTGCGACTCTGCTCACCATACAATTCTTACAAATAAGTCAGCATTTCTTTGACAGTCCTCATGTCTTCATGCTGGTACTGAAGATTATTAGACATGGATGCAAGAATGTAGCATCTAGCCTTATTATCTTCGTCCATCCACTTTTCAAGTGCGGTTCGTTGATCAGAGGATGGATGAGTTGGTAACACAGGCATATCTTAATCAAGGACATGGATCAATTTCTCAAAATTGAGAATAATTCTCAAATTTTCGAGCCAATTCTTTGTAATTGGTCCTGATCAATCTATTAGTATTAAAGATTTGGGCTAAAGAATTTTAACTCGATATGGTTAATTGTAGAGAGAAATAGTATCTAATTGATATTTGTACTTAGTTAGAGTTTGTTATAGGGACTTTAATAAACAAACATGGCTCTCATTATTTTATTCGAGTCTCTCATACTCTTCGGATGGAGAACAAAAATCTATACGCCATCGATTTCTAGTGGGTACTACGTTTCCACTAATCTACACCACCTCACCTAACAGTTATTGGTAACGTACAAATCAATAAGTGGACAACATCTTGTCTATTATTTCACTAAGCAAAATATAGCGGATTCGGTCTTTAAATCCTGTGACCTCACCTAATATTTATTGGCATATTTTTTTAGTTAAGTCAGACCCACTGTTCATCAGCGGGTGCAAAGCCATCATTGGGTCCCTCATCTAATTATTGGATCCAACCCCATCTCTATCTCGAGGCATCCAATACTAATAGAATAGTTGTACCTTCTCGATATAACCGAACCACTGTAACCAGCTGAGAACGATCAACGCAGGAAGGCACTCGCATCTCTACAACGATGAAAAATTACTAAACTTAATATTTAGTGAGGAGATTTAGATTTAGATCTCATCTAAGTTAGCACATTTGATGTCTGACTGATCAGATCCAGATCAGCACAATCTCATGTTTGACTAATCTAGTCGGCATGGGTGAACATGAATGGCCAAGCAATTTTATTCAATTCTTAATCGACCAATTGGCCAAGTAAGATTGGTGGAGGTCCATCGATGCTTGCCTTAGATACCATCGAAATGGCTAGATAAGTATGCTCTCAATTAAAAATCATCGATTAAGATATCTTACTTATTTTAGACACTAATTGATCAATTAAAATCGAACAGGTCAGCCTAGTGACTCGGGCTCAGACCATTGAGCCAAATTCGGTCTTGAGTCAATCAATTCACATCAAAATATCAATCGATACGACCCACTACAACTAGACTCGATTTTGAGCCCCTTTGACCTAATCCTAATCCACCATAGATTAGGTTCGATCAACTGCTCAAAATCGATAATGGGTTCTAACCTGATCTAATCGATGATCCTAACTATAGTTTGATCACTGGACTTAATTTTTCAACCCATACCCAGTCTTCATGTTTTATGCATTAAATTTTAGATCTTAAAATTTTATTTTCAGATCTATTAGTCTTAATTTGAGATCTTAAAATCTTATTTTTAGATCTTAATTAAGTGCGTCATGATCATAAGTTTAGTTTAGATATCGAAATAATTTCAGATTTAAATAATTTTATTTTAATAATGTATCTCATACATAATTAATTTATGCAAAACTACATAAAATTTTAGATTTATAATTTAAATTTTAGATCTTTAACGTTCATGTTTAGATCTTTAATTTATAATTATAGATCTAAAGTTTTGTATATAAAAATTTTTTTTTTCGCTATTTTTCTTCATGAGACATCACAAACGGCATCCCTACGCACTGTAAGAGAATTCGTCGAATGAACAAGTGAGGGATTTTAATCTTTGCTTTCTCTTATGATCGGACGGTCATGGTGATGTACTCATTTCGAGTACTGGACTATTGAGATATTAAATCTAACATATCACATATGTATTTAAATAAATTTTAGATCTACGATGCTTTCGCATATCTCATATATGAACAGAAATTCAGATCTAAATATGAGACACATATCGCATATATGAACATTAAATTCAGATCGACATATGCTTCACATATCATATATATAAAATAAATCAGATCTGAACATTCATGTCAAAAACTTGGCTCTGATACCATTGTTAGAAATTTGGATAGTTTCATGCATAGATTTCAAATTTTTTGAATAGATGCGCAGTGGAACAGATCTAGATTAACTCTTTAATCTAGCATACAATAGATCAAATCTATAAACTACCCATGCACGGATCTTATGACATAAAACATATAATGTATAATTTGAATTTAAAATTATAGATCGTATCTATGGTGTAGATCACATCTACTATAAAACAGATCTGAGCGCAGGTTGATCTTCACCACAGTTGATGTTTGTGGATTTGAAGGTTCTTTTAGCCATACAGATGTCCAACTTCCACAGGTATCCACACAAAGCTTTTGATCTAATTAGAGATTTGATGAACTCCTCAAGGTGCTAGCTCCCTTGTAGAGTTTCACTCATGATGGCTGATTGAGCTCCTTCTTCAGATCTCTTGAACTCCTCCAGAAGGAGAAGGACTAGAGGAAGAAGAGGTGGAGGATTAGGAACTAGAGAATGCTTTCTCTCTTCCTTAAGACCCCTACATCCAAACTCTAGAACTTTAGGGCTTTCTACATGCCAATAAGGAGTCGCCCACACTAAGCCAACGCCCAACCTGACTTTTTTTTCTCTTTAGGAACTTGGTAAAGGGTTTCTCACAGTGGAAATCAATCGGGTTGCACGCCAAAAAATATTCCTTTAAGGTTGGCATCCAATAGTGGTTAGGGATTATCCTTATCAAATAAGGAATCAAATCAAGATAGGATTAGGTTTCAAACTTGAATTCAAATCAGGTTTGAATTCAAACTTGAACCAGCTTCCATCCATATCCATGGGTGGAGAAAAGGGGGCGACAAATGCATTTTAGTGTGGAGAATTCCTTATGCAAAATCAGATTTGCGTGAAGGATAAGTGGCGTTAATAAAGGTGTGGCGCAAAGGGAGGAAGAGTCTCAACTGATTTGGACTCTTTCTTATTTAATTTGATCCTAAACCAAATCTAATTTGATTAGATCTAAAGAGATAAGAGAATCTAATCCAATTAGGAACCTAATCTTCTTAATTAAATCCTAGTCTAATTAGAAATTAATTGAATTCAAATTTTGATCAAATTAAGAATTAATCTCCCTTGCAATCGGACTAAATTCAATTCAAGTCAAACTGAATCTCATTCAATTAGACTTGATCCGAACCTTATTGCTCAATCAAATTAAGCCAGTTAGCAATCTCATTGCTAATTAATTCTCTTATAATTTACTAACTCTTAGTGAATTATTTTATTATAATTTTTGTATAAGCTTAATCATCAATCATATTGACAATTATATCCTTCAATGATTCATAATCGTTAATTAGCCATCTGATTAGATAAAAACTTCTTTGTATGTGATCCCATATATTTTATTCTGTCTGATAGTGAGATATATTGTGATCTCCATCATAATATCATCGAAACTCCTTTCGATGGGCTGAAACAATTTCAACTCTGTCTTTCGAGGATCATCGATCATCAAGACGACACTCGATGAATCTCACAATCCATCAGTGATACCTAATAGTATGTAGTGGCAATTCAGTAGAATAGAAGTATTGAACCTCTAGGTGCAGTTACCGTGTGATTCAGTCCTTCATCCGTGAATCTTGTGGAAATTCTTTTCCAGTATTCACACTAGCTTTGACCAAAAACTTTCTGAACTCAGTCTCGCGAATCATATAGAACTACTCTTTTCTATCAAGATCGATAGATTCTATTTAGGTACATTCTACTCCGAACAGCGAACCTAAACCTATGAAAACCAACGTACACCGCAGGAACTCAAATGGCTAAGAGTCCAAGTTTAGGTGTAGTCAAACTGAATAATATCACTACGAATAGCCAATGCACCTCAGGTCAAAGGACCACTTATACCATTGTAGCATCGAGAAGACCACTGACGAGAGTAAACATCCAAGTGGTTCTTCGTATTAGTTACGCTCAGTGTACGTTGTTCTTTAATAACTACCTGCACTCTCACCTTATTATCCCCACACTGCAGATTCAAGACTCATCTGTCTAAAAAGAAGGTGATCCATGCACTGATCTGACTGGATCGATCATCATCCTTCGTAATGATCATATGATCGGAAGTATTTAGAAATTAACTACTAATAATGTACGTTTCAAATTTTCAACACTTTGAGAATATACAAAATATTCTGTTAATCTCTAAGACAAATCATGGACACATAAAAATATGATTGAAAATAAATTATCCTTTATTGATTAATAAAATTTTATAAGTACAAACTTATGCTTTGGAATTATATAATGCGTCTGTCAATAATTGACTTCTAGAGCACACATCCAACACATGGTGGATAGGATGGGGTGGTCGGTAGGAGGGTAGGGGTGGGTAGGGTACGGATTTAGCAAAATCCGTATCCTACCCTATCTATTGACATCCCTAATAAAACCCCCTCAAATCCCTAAATAAAGCTTAATTTTTGTTCCCTCTGCTTGGGAAGGTCCTACTTTCCCCAAATTTTTGGGCCTTGGCGCATTCTTGTGGGCCAGGCTGAGGCCCTTGTCAACACTTTTTATATCACATTACCATTATACTATATATGCACATTCAATTCTTTTGAGAATAATAATATCAATATGTTTTGGTAAACTATGATTCCCAGCAGCTGAAGGATTTGTAGCTTAACTAATGCTTCACCATACAAACCTCAACATAATCTTATTTCCTCCTTTGATTTGCATTCTGACTTTCTGAGGTTGCTACAGAATCATGCCTGTCTTAACTAAATTCCCTGTTCAATTTTAGCCAAGGAAACTATATATAGTCTGCCGGTTGGGAAATGGTTCTGGGTGTGAACCTGGAAGTTGGCATTCCCACATTTTTTTCGTAAAATTTCTAAAATCCAGAAACAAAGGTTAAGTTTCCAGGTGGGATGCATAAAAATTTCATTAGGTGCCTAGTCTGTTATTTTTGTGGGATACTCATTAGGCTGTATATTATAAGCTGTAGATGTGAAGAAGCCTTTTTCCTAACAACTTTCTTCTTATGGTCTAGTCATTCTAACTGTTAAATGTTATGCTGTTGCAGATTGATGATATGCTAAGAAGGCCCCTGAATCATTGATATGTAAAGCAGTGGAGAATGGAGTTTTGTTCAAAATCTGGCCCATCTTTGCCTTCTCTATATTTTTGAATGCATCCCGGGCCTTATTGTTACACCTACCATTTTTGCCTTGAGGGCTCGTTCTTTTGTGGATAAAAAATTTATCTGAAAATTTATATTTTTCTCAATAAATATTTTCAGATAACATTTAGACGAAAAATAATTTATCTATTTTTTAATGTATGAGAAAGTGATTTCGAACTCTGTTACTTATGTCTTTTGTATTACTATTTCTTGGATAAGTTACCAAATTTATCCATATCTTCCAAAATATCCTTTATGCTTTTTTTGATTTGGAGAGAGTGGACGACTGAGTTATTGAGCATTGAATGATGGAGGTATTGGAATAAGATGGGATATTTAGGAATCATATTAAATGCCTATTTTATTGGCTGATGGAAAAAATGATACAGCTAGCCCCTAGATGGATAATATTTTCTTTCTATTTTATAGGTAAATACTATTCATGAAAAGTAACTTATTCATTTTGAAAAGTGTGAGAATATAGTTAAATTGATGAAAAATTGACCAATTTTTTCATAATATTTGTCCATAAAAGAATGGGCCCTAAAAGGTATCTGGTATCACAAAAGAAAGAAACTACAGCTTCTGCTTGTAATCACAAGTTGCGTGCACGATGATGATGCTATTCGTCGAATCCCTTGCCTCTTCTAGCAAGTCAGCTATCAGCCTTGCAGCTCTGAAGCAGCCCAATATGTTGTGCAAGGACACTGGTCAATCTCTCTCCCTCTGGTGAGGACGCTGGTTAATCTCCATGTTAACCTGCGCATGATAAGCATGCATGGTTGGTAGCCGACATTTATATCTCTAGTTGCTGATGAATTATTTTCCGACGATATTAGAAAGGCAAAGAAATTTTGATCAACCTGGATTTTGGTAATGATCTAAAGCAAATTCATCATACTGCTGGAAAATATGATCAGTATATTTTCCAGCAGGTGACAGTGCATAGCAGCATGCATGGAAACTTCTATATAAGCATTTGAAATTTAGAATGGCAGTTGAAAGCCAACCACAGATTTCAATACTTGCCATCCACTCTCTCTCTACAGATGATGTAGACGCACCAACTTGTGAGTGATGAAGACTAATTTCTGTTGCAATACCACAAAAGCAAACAAGATCAAATTGTTTTTCTGAAGTCTAATCTCAAAGTTTTGTCGCTTGATTGGCTTGCACTTCTCTCTGAACAGGTAAGTTTTCGATCCTAATCTTTAAAATAAATAAATAAATAAATAAAATCATCAAGTTGCAAAGCGGAGACTGATGGTGAATGAATTGGCTTACCTGACTAAATGAGTTGCTCGGCCTGAAACACTAATCAAAAACTTGATGACAAGAGTATCCTTACATTCTGAGGCAAAATGATGGCCCAACAGTTTGCTGATTGCTACTTTGTGGAGGACTCACGTGGAACATCCTGCCTCACGAGGTTCCTCTCCATCGCCATCTGAGATGATGCTGACTCTCGTGAACCTACTTGTTGTTGTCGTCGTCGTTGTTGCCTACTTATTTTAAATTTATTTTTCATATGGTAGGTGATGAAGTCCTCTGTATGCACTTAAATCCACTTTGCTTAGGAACTCACCTCAGCAATGGGACCTCCAAGTGTTAGCTGTGTGGGAACACCGCGTCTTCTATTGGGTTTGGACAGCGGAAACGCAATTTGATGAAAGCTACGGTTTTTGTCTCCATCAGGCTGTATAGCTGTTATGTGTCTATGTATGATATGAGATGATTTATATGTATTTTTTTTAATTTAAATTTAATAAAAGGTATAGCAGATTCTGTTTGAGAGAGGAACAAGGAAAAGTGGCAGTATGTTTCTCCAATGAAATTGTAACCATCCAAATAATCCATGCTTCACACTTGGCAAGCACAAGGCGGCCTTACTGCCACTTGCTGAGCACAAGCGGACATGCTAATAAAATGGCATCTAGCAACCAGAACAATGGTATATCCAAGAACCTCTTTTAATAACTTTAATTTGTGTAGTCTAAGATTACAATCTCACACACCCAGAGCTCAAGGGAAATAAAAGGAGATTCATGGAGACATGGTCTTTTTAGTTTGAGATCATACATTTGGTTACTGAATAGAAATAAGTTTATTCTTCCAAGCCATTTAATGAACATATATACTTGGATTAGGTTATGTATGATGATGCTAGTATTATTGCAACAAAATCCACAAAATTCTTTTAGTCGATAATAATTTTCATGTAAGATTCGTATTATTAATGATAATTAATAATCTTTAGTTAAAAGAGCAAGATAGGAAATCTTTGTGCATATGCGTACGTGAGCCAAGGCTAAGTTAGGCCTCTGGGAACTCATCTGAGAGACAGAGACATTCTAAGCCTATCATGATCTGAGATATTTTTTTCTTTTTGTTAACAAATTAAATGATTATTTCCTTGCCTTTACAACATCAGTCGATAGGACTTAGGTGCCATCATTTCCAAGGAAAGGGGAGGCTTCTGTGCATTGGAACTTAGCGCACAATCTTTGGTGTATGTGAGTCGGCCAAATTCAACGTGGGTATGTATCCAAAGTTCATCAATATTTAATTATTTTAAAATTAAAATTTTATTAAAATAGAATAATATTGGAGGATAATTCAGAAGTATCATCAGATTTAATGTAGATAATTTTAAATTATAATAATTTAAAAAAAAATCATCAAACTCGATGCGAATCATTTTGATCTTTGCAAGTATCTAAAAGAATCATATAAATCTATCTAATTATATTTAAATTTGGATATTAAGTTTATTTAATAAAAAATTTTGATTTTTGTTGTTCAAAATTTGATGCGACTAATATGCTGGGGATGCTTCCTATCTCGATTGCCATCCCTAATTTGATCGATCCCTATCTTACTCACTATTCTATCAAGTGAAAATGATGATATGGTACTTGGTCTATCCGGAAACACCCAAACCATTTCTTGCCCACTCCATTCTGTTTGTCAAGAACATCGTATGGAGTCAAACCCAGATTTAAACAGTCACAATGAAAGAACAACCATATTAAATATTTTTCTATGCCTCAATTCTACTATATTATCCGTAGTCGAGACTTAGAGCATATAAATGCACCATATTATCATTGGTTGAGACAATAAAATAGTGTTTTGTTGCAAAATAAGGCTTAGGAGGGAGGGATATCTCTTTGACAAAAAATTGAGGATATCCCGTTACAGATATTCTGCACTTATTCTGCAACCGAACACCGTCTAAAGTCCAAGATCTGCCTCCTAACCTTGCGTTTAGAGTTTAGGTTATGCAATCATATCATAAGCCAAAAGAAGCCGATCTGCTCGGATACATCCCACTTTTTGAACAGAATATTTTTCATTCTCGGTCCACCCGGGCCAAGCTAGTACATAACAGTTCGAAGGATCCCATGGTACTACGTAATTAATATATATCACAATTATAATATATAAATTAGTTATGTTTCTCTATCAAAATAAGAATAGTTAAGCTTGAGTGTAATTAGTAAACTAAATCTCCGCCTGCTTGTCATGCAATAAAAGGATGGTCGTGTATGATAAGTTTATTAGACTTTGATATTTTAATGTTTTTTTTTAAATTTATGCAAGCACAACTTTATATTATGATACAGTAATAAGGTCAACAATCCAAATGCTGTCATGCTGCAGTGTGAAGATAGAATTCCAAACCATCAGTTTACCTTTTGTACCAAAAACGATAAAGTTTGGAAGATTCCATCACTACAAAGTCCTAATCTAGTCTTATCTCAATATTTTTTATGAAAAATTCTATAAAGAATGATCCAAATCCTGTCAATTACACCAAATCCATTACTCATGGATTGGACTAATAGCATTTCAAAAAGAATTTGCACATCTAAAACTGCAAATTATTTAGCGAAATGTGGACATTTCAGCAATCTAGGAGCTCATTCCCAAATACCTATCCATTGTTATGATTAAACTTATTGAGAGCAGGTGGGCCTCCCCCTGTTTTCAGGGACGTCGAACCCACACCGCCAAATCCTTCTTTTGAAATAAAGAAAGAAAGATTAAAATTGGAAACGCAAAATAGAAGGCTGATAATGAAAATATTAATATAATAATAAATATATAAATATTTATAAAATATAGAGTTGAGACCGGATCAAATTCTATCGTATTTATATTTATATTTATTTATTTAAGAAATTAAATATCAATATAGATATTAATTAATATAAAATTTTATTTATATTTATTTATATAAATATAGATACGAATCAGATATTAAAAATATAAATATTAATATAAATAATTAAATTTATGATTATAAATTAAAATAAATGAAATATATAATAAATTTATTTAATAATATATTAATATTATTATTTATTTTTAAAAAATATAAATATTGTATAAATGTTAAATAAATTTATAATAAAATTAAATAAAATTATATTTATTTTTTATAAATATATATATAAATTAGTTGAATGTTTGAATTTTTATCTACGTAGATTTAGATAGGAAAAATGAATGATCCACCGTCACCGGAAACGATTAAAAAAGTCAAAAAAAAATCAACTCCAGCGGGTAAAGAGAAGAAGATGGGGCTGTTTGGGTCTTTCCTCTGGAGCTTCCCATATTCCCCTTCCCCGAAACCCCAAGAAGGGCAAATCCAGATCAAAGCAAAGCCACAAAATCGTCCGAAGGTAACACCTTTTTCTTCTCTTGCTTAAGATTTGGTGAATCTAATGGTTTCTTCTGTCCCTTTATTTCAGTTCCGTGTTCGAATTTTCTTTTATTTGTTAGCTTATTGGATCAAGAACGTAGATTTTTTTTTTCTTTCTTCTTTCTTTTGGTTGATGCTTCTAGTTCTTCTACTCCGAACTTATCTGAACAGTTCTTTATGATGTAATGTTATTTTAGAGCTTAGATGCAGTCTTTATCTAGGGATTCTTGGGAAGCCTGACTTTGATGTTGAGGAATTTGTTCTTGTCTTCTTTTGCAATAGAGAAGTCCTCTTTTTTGGGTCCGTTTCAGATCTTCTCCTGGTAAATTCTTGGGATCTTGTTCCACCTTGAGCTCTCCTTTCAAGAAAACATGATTCCTTTGCCTGCTTTCATATGTAGGTCTTCTTTGTTCTCGTGCTAATTTCTTGTGCATCAAAGAAAGGGATCTCCTTCTTAAGTTGCAAAAATAGAGGGTTTTTGGTTGCCTATAAATTCCATCAATATCTCTTCTTTTCACTTATGATCCGTGTCCAAACTCTGGACTTGTTAATTTATGTAGAAAGATAAATACTTAAATATGTATTTCTGCTGGATTGCAAAAAAATCAGATTTTTTTTTGAAAAAAACTTCTTCATGCTGTCACCAATCTGAGATTTTCCCCCCCTGTAGATTATCAGTTATGACAGGAGGATAAAGGGATAGATGTTTTTAGTTGAAAGATTTCTGTCTGTTGAACTGAGATTTGAATAGATCTAGTTTATCTAAAGTGGGCTTTCTTCCAATATAAATTGTTGGATTTTTTGCATTTCTTAGTGGTGGAAGGAAGACGAGGGTTGTGCAAAGGAAAATAGTAAGATGGGTGAAGCACTTGCTGGTAGATACTGGTGCCATGCCTGTTTAGAGGTAGTCCATCCGGTCATGGAAGTGGAGCTTAAGTGCCCATTTGTCATGGTGGATTTGTGGAAGAGATGAATGGCAGAGGGGACATAGACACTGCTTCTGATCTTGGATCTGACCAGGGCCTCTCACTGTGGGCTCCACTCTTGCTTGGAATGATGGGACGTTCTTCACGGCGGTCAAGATTCCGAAGGGGAGAGGAAGATGATGACTCAGATCATGAGCTTGAACATTCCTACGAAGGAGGCGGCGGAACTCTGCCATATTTCAGCTGCTTCAAAGCCTCCGGGATGATATTAGGTCAGAGTCTGACAACCCTGAGAGGGGGGAGGAGAGAGAGAGGAGAGGGAGAGGAAGGAGAAAGAGAAAGAGAAAGGATGATCATCATCAGTTCTTTTAACCAAGCCATAATTCTTCAAGGAACCTTCGATTCTGACCAAGACTCGGGGAACACTGGTGTTGGTGCTTCATTGGGGGACTACTTTGTGGGGCCTGGTTTAGATCTATTGTTGCAGCATTTGGCAGAGAATGACCCAGACAGATATGGCACACCACCAGCTCAGAAAGAGGCAGTGAATGCTTTGCCTACTGTAAAAATTAAGGAAAGCATGAATTGTTCAGTCTGTTTGGAGGACGTTGTTATTGGAACAGAGGCTAAGGAGATGCCCTGCAAACACAGATTCCATAGTGGGTGTCTATTTCCATGGCTGGAGCTCCATAGTTCATGCCCTGTTTGCAGGTTTCAGCTGCCTGCTGATGAATCAAAGGTTTCAAATGGCTCTAGCAATGGTGATAATAGGGCGGAAGGCAGTGGTGAGGATGGTGGTGATGGGGATGGTGGAGGAAATGGTAATAGATTCTGGCTTCCTGTTCCTTGGCCTTTTAACGGACTGTTTTCGTTGTCAGGGTCTGAGAATGGTGCCAATTCTTCCTCAAATTCATCATCATCTGCCTCTGGAAGTGACTTCCATGGTGAGGAGAATTGAACATGTTACTTAATGGCTTGAGAGTAGTAGAGGATATGCGAGCAGATTCTGGGGTCCAATCTGCTGGGCATTTTATGGTTTGTTGTCATTGTCAATATCGCATAGTGGATGAAGTTCACCCTCGACGACATCCATATCTGGAAATAACTCCCATGTAGATGAGAACTGAAGATGTTTCTTTGGTGCTTATCTTCTTTACTTTCATGCTATCATTCTGTACATAACCTTTGTTACGTGAATTGGGACAGGTTCCTTCACTTTAGTTTTTTTTTTTCCAAAGCTTCCTGCCTTTGTGTTTGAAGGATGATATCTGTTGTAATGCTATGTTGTCTTTTAATTTTAAGTGAGTTGAACAAATATAATAAGAGCCAAAAGTTTGGGTCAGGAAGTCAGAGGTTTCTTCTGAAGGATTAGGCTTTTTATTTGATTCTCTGGTATGTGCTTCTGAAGCTGTTATTAATGGAAATTCTAGTTACAGAGATGGTATTCATGTACATGGTTGCTTTCAGAATTGTTTTTGCAGCTCAAATTCAAGGATAATTGTAGAAATGTGGATCATGACCCCTAAGTCCTAAGGGTTGTCATGAACGCTGAAGAGCTGTATATGTCATATCAAAAGCATTTTTCAACATCTTGGAGGAACAAATGTTTGAAGAAAGTTTATGATAAGTAATCTTGTCCCAGTGGATCAATTATCAAGGTATGATGAGTTATCATTTATCAATTTTTGATCTTTTCTTTTGCCAATTTGATATTAATGAAAAAGACTAAACTTGAGCATCTGCTAGAGGATGGTGTGTTCTTGTTATTCAAAATAGTGGGTGGGCGTGGCGGAGACCCACATGCACTATAATCAACCAAGTCCAGATGTTTGAGAATGCATCATCCAAGAATCGAGAAACTCTGGTTACACCATTGGGGTAATCCAAATTCTCAATCACAACTTGATTGGTTGCAAAGGGTAAGTGTGAATTACAAGTTTTCTGATGTATATAACTGGATTGTATATGTAGCATTGATTCTATTAACATCTGTAACTTTATTTTGGATTAATGGTTGAAATATAGAGTGACAATTGCTATTGCTAGCTGCGATAGGCTGATCTAAACTTCTCATGGACTTGCAGGATTAGATGGTGTTAGAAATGGTCTCCAAATGTATGGGAGGAGCTGAACTTGTTTAGGGCATGGAGGCTGGGTGACTTGGGCAAACAGCCAACAAAAAACTCGGTGTGTTGAAGCAGAAGCCTAATGTTATAATGAAAAACATTTAGCTCCTGGTGGTATGCTAGTGCCTGATTATTGATGAAGATGGCTCAGTTCAGCAAATCTTTGCTGTTTAATGATCTCTACATATTACATCATTCTTTGCAGGATTACTTTGGCCTCAGAAAATTATTGCTGGTTTCTTATGTAGCACAAAGCACTGGATATAAATACCTCGTTTCATGTGATTGAGGATTTTTAGTCTATCTACAATGATTTTGCCCATCAGTTTGTATCCCTAGTGCTTGATTATTGATCAAGATGTCTTTCAGTTCGGTCAACAGAGGATCCACCACAGATTTGTCCTTCGGTTCGGTGGATTCCTTCCATTCCTTAATGAAACGCTCGTCAATGGAAGAGATCTTGCTTCGCAAGCGGCAGGCATTATATGGGCTTTCAAGGTGAAAGCAGCCCCAACATTCTCTTTTTGGGTAATATGCTGAAAGAATAAGCCTTTATCATATAGGTGCCAACTAAGTGAACTCACAATTATGAGCAAAAAAACAGCCACTATATTCAAAATCACCATTTTATGATCAGCAAAAACTTATTCTAAGGCATTTGCAGGTGTTTATTTGATTGCCGTCCACATTATACACTGAATTTATTTCACAATTCTCTATTCATTAAAATATAAGATATATTTTAATACAAATCCCATAGCTATACTGGAAAGAATAAAGGTCCATAATCTGGGAAAGAAAAAATTGCTACTAGATTGTTGAACAAATGCGCTTAGGAATCTGCTGTCCCCCCCTCCATTTGGTACGGTATGTAGTAAACATTTTTGCTATATACATCGCATATATAAATATAAACAAGGCACCGGTCTAACCTATAATCATTAAGGGTATTTTTCTCTAATTCTAAATCAATCAAGGTATTTTGGTATTATCCAATTGTCATTGAAGCTTCTAATCCTAACCCAGCCCAACTAACTATTTCTTTCCCTAAGTTTGGATTGGTTCAGTTTGGTGCTCGGTCGCTGCAGGTTGCATCTGATTATTATTATTATTTTTTAAAGAAATGAGGTTAGTGAGTCACTTTCCCCATTACTGTGTATTATATTACTATTAATGAAAATGGTGGCAACGGGAGGACGTGTTACAGGTAGATGAGACCGGCTGTGCGCGGCTATTTTTTTTCCATGCAAACTTGGGCGCGAAGCGAGGTTACGTTCCCCTTCGAGGCAAAGCTGCGAGAGGAACGTTTGTACGTCATCTCCTTTGGCATTCTTTGTTCAGTCTCCCATCAGAAATATGATCGTCCTTGTGATCCCGCTACAGCTGCGATCCACGGAGTTAAATAACCTGCTGTTCTTCTCTTTCCACAATTAATGTTCACAAGGTCACCGCGATGAACACATATTTTGAGGTTGCTATAATCCTATGTTTTTTCTCTCCAAACGTACTAACAGTTCATATCATGCGGAAGCTCGTTTACCTGGCATCTGAGAAGCAATATGTTCTAAACTTCCGCTGAGAAGGTGCACCGGAGCATTATGTGATCCATAGTTTCTCTTGTATTCTAACAGAAGAAGCACCTCCCAGGTCCAGCAGGGCGGCTGAAGGGTAAGACCACCGAAGTCTTGTCTTAGGCCCTCGCCCCAAGAGACCCCCGCTCGCTCGCATCCCGGCATCGCGGTCCAGCCTCCGCCTCCGGCCTCCGGCGTCCCGATCCCGCCTCCAGGCCCTCCACGCTCCATCAGTGACCGCATCCCGATGTCCCGATCCCGCCTCCGGCGTTCCGATCCCGCCTCCAAGTCCAGTCGCGGTCCAGCCTCCGCCTCCACGCCTCCACCTCCGGCCGTCCGGCGTCCTGCCGTCCCGGTCCCGCCTCCACGCTCCATCAGTGACCGCATCGGGCCATCGGTGCATCCCAGCGTCCCGATCCCGCCTCCATGTCTCCGCCTCCGGCGTCCCAGTCCCGCCCCGCCTCCAACTCCAAGTCCACGTTCCACGGCTCCACCAGTCTCGGTCTCTCCGACCTGGCAAGGCCTCCCGGCCGGCAAGGCAAGACCATCGGTCCACCAGGAGCCAAGAGGTGAGGAGGTCCAGCCGTCCAGGACCACCACGGACCACACCTTCATCGCTGAGCAGAGCGGTCCACCCCCCCTTCGGCCTCTACCGGTAAGTTTCTTCATTTTTTTGTTTTCGGCACTCCCCTCCGCCCGCTTGGTGCGCCGGGCCGGTGGGCCGCCGGTCAGTCGGAAACGATTCTTTCGTTTCTCGAAAGCCGGAGCTCGGAAGAAGACCCTCCCTGGCCTCTGTCGGACCCTGCGGCCTGCGCAGCCCCAAGTCCCCCTTCCCGCTCGGTCCGAGAGTGAGAAGCTGTCTATCGCGGCTCGCCGACAGCCGATCGGTCGGTGATCGGTCACAGCCACAGAGCAGTGGAAGACGAAAGGGCTGTGGGCCTGTGGCATCGGTTTTTTTTTTTTCAAAAATCAAAACATGTGGCAGTGGTGGGCAGGTAGCGTGGGACGGTGGGAGAGCGTGGGAGAAAACGAAGCGACGGTGGGAGAGCGTGGGAGAAAACGAAAAAATAAAAAGGGCGGCGGGCGGCTTTCAGATTAACAGCGGTAATTAATCTGATTCAACGGTAAAATTTTTCAACAACGGTTAGTTTTTTTTTATATA
>KE504811.1:82660-103353 GCA_000441515.1 Elaeis oleifera | reverse complement strand
TTTTCTTTATTTCTTTTCTTTTTTTTTTTCCCTCCCTCCATATAGATGGGATCCGGAGCTTAAACCTATCTAAATTTTATTTTCTTATATGAACGAGACAGGACAGCTGGCACCCCTCCTCAATTCCACCGGAGCTTAAAACCTTGATCAGATGATTGTTTCATACCAATTACAAACTTACACAATCTCAGAGAAGATAAAGACATTGGCAATAAAACTCTTCTAATATAATAAGGCCATGTTGTGCTCAGCTCACTCCCAAGTCATGTGATATAGATCATAAGCTTTTTTAAAAAAAATTAAATGAAAAAATGAGAAAAAATTCATAGGCCAACGCTTGATTTCTCTAAAAAGTAAAAAAAAAAATACATAAGCCTATGCTTGATTTTTCTCTTTTTTTTCTTTTTGTATGAAATTAACGTATCCCAATTGTCATCCAAGTAGTCATGGGAATACTGCAACAGCACCATGAAATGAAAGCCTATTGCTGGTGGACATCTGTAACCTATGGACAGAGCCAATACAGGGAACTAATCCTTTAGTTCAGTCATTTGACAGAGGAAAAAATATTACTTGGAGGCTGAATTAGTCATACACCTAGTTGTCATCAGCAAACATTATTCACCGGGCTAATTGGGCGCGATGAGCGTTGTTTACTTTCCTGCCATGTTGAAAAGATACCTAAAGACTTGTTGCAATTGACTATGGCCATCTTCTTTGACCCTTCAACCTCAAGCCACTTAATCTTCACGCCAACTCTAGGCCAAAGTTGAAGAATGCTGAGCTGCCAAAAAAGCAATATATCCCATTTCATTTGCAAGGGCAAATTTCATGTTAGTGTCACATCAAAAGCAAAAAGAAGAAAACCTTACTCTCTTGATTGTATGGTTGTCCTGATTAAGGATGACAGCGGATCATATATGAGTTAGGTCAACCAATATCCATATCCGTCTCGTAATTAAAACTCCATCTCTATATCCGTCCCATATTTGCCACAATCAAGTTAGGCCGGATAGATAAAAGAGATTAGATTGAATCCGATACATATAAGCATTATAAAATAATTATAATTTTGAAAGAAAGATATAGATAATTATATCGGTTTAAGTTCGAAACGAGACGTACCATTATCTATATCTGATCCAAATCCACTTTGAATATTTTTTTTAGATCACGAATTCTAATCAGATTGGATAAAACCCACCTTATTCAGATTGGATCAGATCGGATACTAGATGGATCGACTAAAATTACATCCTTAATTCTGATCATGGTTATTTTATGCTGAGATCCCTGTTTTGACCAAAGATTATGATTTAGCCGCTCTAAGATAGTCTCGTACGCGATGTTCTTGTTTATCTTTCAATCTTTCTGCATTACGAAGGAAACCAAAGATACTTGCGCATGATTTGTTCAACAGACTAGCTATAGATGTGTCCCTGCTTCCTGATGACTGTCTAATATTGTGCTCTAGATAGAGCACAGCATAATTACCAGAACAACAAAAATGTAACTAAGAAATCATTTGGTAGAATCTGAAACTGTGAGTATATCAAGCAGCTGGAAACGAATACAACAACTATATTAGAAATTCGATAAAGGCATGTCTCGTTGCCCGAGTTTCCTATTCATGTGATAACACTTGGAATGGTAGAAAGAGCTAGGAGCATACAGAAGCTAAGAGAGGAGAAAGTTGGAAGTAAACAGGGCAGATCCCACATTCCAAAACTATTTGAAACTAGAATTCACCTCTTAATTGAACTCCATTGAACAAAAAATTGAGGATTTGGAATGCATGGCCTATACCCAATCCCATAGGATTCTCTCCCACCTCTTACTATTTTCAGACATTTGTAAATTGTCTGGGAGATAGCAGAGATCCATAACTTGGGCACCAGAAGAGGCCCCACTTGTAATTTGTAGAATTGTGTAATACAGCAATCAATGTAGAGAAGCATAAGCTAAGCTGCTGAAAGTTGTAAACCAAGATACTTTGATGAGGACACTTCTATCTGCAGGCTCTTCAGCCAAAGATGCTTCTTTTGATAAGCCAGGTGGTCGACCTCAAGGTCCAAAATTTCAAATTCCAAAAATTGAGTGTGAAGTTGTGGAACCAGACCTCAAACCCTTTTTCACCGTCCAAAAAGCACAGCCTCATCAAGCTTTCCTTAGGATATACAGCACAGTACAGGTTAAAATTCTGGGACCCATCGGGAGCCCCGCACTGCATGGCCAGAAACCTACTAATTGATTTTCAATGTAAAAGTTTCTACTGAATCCAAAGACACCACCAGAATCATGAACTGTGTTACCTTTACTTCCCAAGCTAGTCCTATAAATTACTAACCGAAGAATAAAAGTGACATGGTGGAGTGTAAAAGGAATGCAAACAATTTGTATCGACAAATAGAGGACATCAACACTAAAGGGGAAAGAGTTTCAGATGCATTTGCTCTTTGGTCACTTGCCTTTAAAGAAAAGTCTTCCACTATTGACCTTGATGCTTGGATGAAGTGCTAAACTGGATGAGGGTTACTGTCACTCTGAGGGAAACTGGAGATTCAAAGAAGGAGCAGCACCTATTTGTCAAGATCAAACAAAAAGGGGAATATATTCTTGCTTATTCTTTTCATGAAAGAGGAATTCCATCAAGTGGTTGATCTTTATTTTTTAAAAAATAAAGTGGAGTGGGGTGTCGACATATGCCATAATGGAAGTTTTTCAAGAATTATCTCAATGGAAGCTCTCAACACTTTGATATAGTATGTTTTAAGATTCTTACTAGCAAGATAAGCCTCCTCTTCTCAATCACGGTAATGTTAAAATGATGGATATTATAATGCATAATCTGGTAATCTGATCAAGAGAATCCTATCTATATAACAAAAAGGCAAGAAATTAGTTTCGTTATACATGCAGAGCATTTGGTCTCACTTAAACTGGTGGAAGGAAGCATAAGAATCTTGTAGTTTTCTGTTCTATTAATTCTTAATGACAACTCATTCTACAGGGATTAGAGTCTCTCCCATGTAAAGGTAATTCATATGCTAAAAACAATAAACAAACATGGTTTACCTGTTTTTGTCTATCCTTTTATGTCAAAACTACATCGACGGGCAAAGGTATAGTTCAGGTTCTGGAGATCAAAATAGGACCATATAGGCCATTAAATGATATGCATAAATTACTCACCTTAAGATGACCACAGAGAGATTCTCTTGGAATAATTTAGTCAAGCTATCTGATGTAAATGTGCACAATAGTCTAGGCATGAGGAAATCAGTGACCAACAGAGCAATGTTTTGAGCTACCTCTAGTCCTAAACACATATTAAATTAATCAAGACTTTTGATGCACAAGGAATGGCCATATGAGCTTTCCTTAGCCTAGGATGAGGCAAGATATGCTGGATGATGGATGAATATAATGCAAGTCAGGTTAAATATTCATGACGAAAGGCTACATAAACTACAAAAGATAGCAGATATGAAACCTTTGCAATCATATAGGCACACAGACAATAAGCATAATTAGTAACATAAACAAGTGTTAAGTTATGAGACATTACCTGTAATCAAAGGTCTTGACCTTGCAATTGACATCAGATTCCTACATAAGCCAGATAAATAAATTTATAGATGCAAATTACTTATGTAAATAAATGAACACACTGGCATACACAATCATGCGCATGCATACATGTATAATATTATAGTAATGAGCAGATTGAAAGATAACAGAAAAGTTGTCCAACATGAGCAACTATGAAGTATGAAAGAGATTATCCTTTCCGATCTTAATATGGTATAAAAATTTTCACCAAATTCAAGTGCAATAAGTTGATGATTGACCGATGGCTTCACATGAACAGTGATTGAATGGTGACTGCTTCTTCTTCTGCTATGTTGCTGAATAAGTACCTATCTTAACAGAGGAGACAAAAGGGAATTACATGCTTATTCCGAATAGGGTACCTTGCTTTCAAACAGTACAAAGAAAGCATCAATTATCAGTATGTATTAGTTTCCAAATATGATGTTCTGCTTCTCAATGCACCAGTCAAAAGAACCTTAAGAACTTCTATCATCAATGAATACAAAATTCCTAAAATTCTACCACTTATGGTCCCAACCCAGAATTTATACCATTGCAATATTTTTAAATTGCACATGACGACTCATGGAATGCCAAAGCATCATGGAACAATCACCAAGCATGACCCTTTGAAGCCCCAAAGAAGCAAGCATTCCACATGCAGTGCATCCAAGAAATGAGTTGTTTCAAATAGTTCAAGGAATCAGGAACTCAAAAGATTTCAAGAAATATCAAGTGGCAAACTGTTATGTCAGAAATTCTCCTTGGAGGGGAAAAGGTTTTGGTTTTCTATAGAGATCGATCTAGAATAGATTGTTATGGATATATTCCCTTACATGTATCACAAGTGAAATCTGTAGCATGAAAAGTTGTCAGTGGCCAGAGAATTGACAACAAAAGTTGACGGGGTCCGCAAAAAACTAAAGCAAAGCCAAAATATCATATCAATTGCCTTGAAGATTGGATAAGGTTGAGTGTTTGTTCCAAAGATTCCAAATACTTTTGAGCTTATAAAGAGAGCCTAGAATGCACTCCTCATTGTTGTGAGAAGAAATGAAAGCCAAGGCTCATTCCCTAAGAGCACAAGAACTTTCGAAGCCCGCAGAATAGAAGCAACTCAGTGTAGGCACTAGCAGCTTCCACATGAATTCTAGCACATAAAAGGAATAAAGGTAGGAAGCTCCAAACAGATCATGCTTGCATTATACACGCTTCTTTAATTATCTAACTGATGTCCATTCATCAGCAGGAAATGTATCGCCAGCATCAAGGAAAGCATGACCTGTTCTCTTCTAGGGCAGCCTTTCTACCAGAAAGGCATCTATTCCTACAAGGAGGAAATTCTCCAGGAAATTCAGGACTAATTCTCTCGACTGATGCTAAGCCTAGGCTGAAATGGACCCCTGAGCTCCATCAACGTTTTATAGAAGCGGTGAATCAACTTGGTGGAGCAGATAGTAAGCATACAAATAAAGAAGAATGAAAAAACATAACTGCAAAATTTGCTTCTTTGAGTAGAAAATTTGTTCTGCCAAATCAGCTCATCCAAAATTTTCATCTTTCAGAGGCTACTCCAAAAACAGTTATGAGGCTTATGGGCATTCCAGGACTGACCTTGTATCACCTAAAAAGCCATCTTCAGGTGCCCACAATTCTATATATATATTCAGATGAAATTTTGATCTGTAACTAAAGTACATTGGTATTTGATTTCCAGAAATACAGGCTCAGTAAAAATCTTCAAGCTCAAGTTAATACTGGAAGCATAAATAATGGTAGGACAGCAGTCTCCCAAAATTTATCTTGGACATCTATAACATGCGAAATGATGTAAACATAGATTTCCTATGTTTCAGTTACAGGATCCATGATAGCTGCTGACCGGACATCTGGAGTGAGTGGATCACTAATGGACGATACAAACATTGTGTCTCATTCAAACAAGTAAGTAATCGCAAAAGACAAATACTAGATTGCCGTTCTTCTAAGAAAGTTTGCACTGATAGTATGTTTCTGGATCTCAGAACCATGCAGATAAGCAAAGCACTTCAGATGAATATTGAAGCGCAAAGACAGCTACATGAGCAACTAGAGGTGAGAGCCAGTAACAAATAGCTTAGGTTGACAAAATCTAGCTTAGGTGGACAAAATCTGCATTATGAAGCACCTTTATGTAAATAATATGAACCAAAAGAAGATTCAGTTTTAAGTGGCATTCCAGTGAAGGCAAAATCTTAGTGCTAGATGCCCTGAGCTGTTGTCTAGTATTAGCGTAATAATAAAATAGCTATCATATGTATATATACGAACCCTGCCACCCTGATATACATCACGGAGACACATACATGTATGTATATATTTGGATGCATGGATGGATGATCAACCTTGACTTCAAATTTTCACGATGTAAAACGACAGGAATGAAACAACAAAAACCTTAACAGTTTATTAATTCTGGTTGCTTTACGCATAAAATAAATATAGTGGCCAGATCATATATAATTATAACATTTTAATCTGCTCATAGGGTTAAAAGTTGCAACAAAGCTACCCTGGACTGAAATAATAACTTTTTATGCTGTCCTTGTTCCACCTAGTTAGTGTCTCATTTCATGCTGATAGATAGAAGACAAGCTTTGTTCTAAACCAGAGATTATACTGGAACCAAACAGGTCCAAAGGCACTTACAGCTCCGGATGGAGGCCCAGGGAAAATACCTGCAATCAGTGCTGGAAAAGGCCCAAGAGACTCTTGGCAAGCAGAGCATGGATTCTGTAGGGCTGGAAGCTGCCAAAGTGCAACTCTCTGAACTGGTCTCTAAAGTATCAAAAGAATGTTTGGTACTGCATTTCAAAGTTTGAAAGAATCTTCCAGTTTACACACCCTGCAAGGACAGACGACCCAATTTGCCGATTATTCAGGGGATGGTTGCCTAATTTCATGTGAAGAATTCCAAAAGGACCAAGAAACACATAATGTCTGCGTTGGATTAAGAACTTGTCCTAGCAATTCACTCCCATGCACTCAACAGTTAGGGAAGGATTCCACACTTGAACAGACTCGATTTGCATGGGCGGGAATGTGAATCAGCATAGCTTGCTTCATTCATCCACAGTGAAAAAATCTGAAATGTCAATTGTTCCGGTTGATGGAGAGTCCAACATAGTATCAAAGAATATTAAAGTGCAAGGAGAAAATAGATGCAGTATTAGCATTTTGAGGCAAGACGAAAGGAATAGATGGATATGACTCTTATCTTGAATTGCCAAACTGCAAGAAAGCAGCAGTCAAGCAAGAGAGAGAAAATCAGCTGAATGAATTTGCATTGCCATGTCTAACATCACAGCTGGATCTAAATTCCCATGATCACAATGATCCTCCTCCAGGCTGCAGGCAATTTGATTTGAATGGTTTCAGCTGGAGCTGAGGATGTTATGTAAGCTAATTAGCAGACACGCTTAATGAATAGCATGCTCCTATACTAATATTACAAGTTTAGCATTAATAGTTGGCTTGTGAATAGGCTGCATTACATGTTGATAACCAACAATCCTTCTCAAGGCTTTAAACATTTAGCATGATATTAAACTTCCACTCGTGATTGAGGACAGAGATTATCCTGCAGTATGGCATGCCAGCTAGTGTTTCTGTTGGACATGTACTGAGTAAGCAGCAAGAATATTACTTTGGTCTATTGTGACATCAGCAAATTGTGTCACAAAGTCTAATATTAGAATTTCTAGATTTCTTTCCAGAAGGTTGCAGCTGCATAGAATGAAATTGAACTACACATGATGTTCTATGCGACACCGCAGCTGGTCAGGATTCATACAGGATTGTATTCACAGGGTTTCTCATCCTTTTGTTTTGTCAGCAGCACACAAGAAGATCCTCTGAGTTGCACTGTTATGATTCTTTCTTCCATATCAGTTGAATTGCACAGGTTATCTAACCCACATGTAACAAAGCAATAACATATTCTCTATTTCTATTAGCTAAAAAAATTCTGGTACATTTGCATAAAAATCTAAAATTTAATTTGATTTCATTAGTAATAAAAAAAAAAAAACTACATGTGAAACAGAATATTATGACTCCTCCAAACATGAAGCACATGAAGTTTCAACAAATCGACTTGAAGAAGACCATGCAATTAAAGCAAAGGGTATCTCTACTTTCAGTCACTTTTAACCCAATAAGTGCAAATATAATGTAAAGGTATCATGAAACAGTAATCTGAAATAGCTGAAATGGCAAACATTTTAAATGAAAAAGGAAACAGAAAGTCTGATCTCTACTACAGTGGATAAAACTATGCGGCATCCTTGCTTTTTATTCCCTTTCCTGCAAGCATATAGTAAAGCAATATTACACTTTCATTTCCTATCCCACTACAAATTTAGTGAAGCAAATTACTTCACAATCAATTCCTTTCAGTATTATATTTGTAATCAATTTGTATTTGTAAACTCATTTCTGATTAAAGTTTATTGTTCCAGCATCTTCATGTTAGGTAAGTAATTTATAATTTACACCAGTAAATCTTTCTAAAATTAGATAAACCATAGATCCTTACAGTAAATATTCATAATTTTTTTCGCTTGATATTTACCAGCTAGTTAATTATACTCTTGCAAAGAAACTAACGTATTTCCAGACAATGATGATAATAATAATGTAGTGGCATGATAGAATTGATGGACAGTGTCGACTCAGGTATTTAACACGGCATCTCCATTTGCGTGTCCAGATATCATGCATAACCCTGAAGCAATGCTATTCATGCCATCCTCTGCCACCAGAAGAAGTCAATGATACTTCAACTGGAAACCTCATCTAAAATTATGTAGTATCTACACCCTAGCTGCTTCATTTTCTGCTTCAAGTTTCCAAGCTTCCTGTAATGGTTCCAGAAACATCCTTTCATGAAACTATATTCTGTATCCATTCCACTGAGACGAGTCAAAATTTTTAGGTTTTTTAACCCGAAGGTGCAACAATCACTAATCTGAAATGAAAAGCAGCTTTAGAAGTATATGAAATGAGACGTTGCCAAATTATTATGACATCAAACTTAAGAAATTATAAAGAATCTATATGGACATTGATAAAAGCTACCATATCATAATTTTGTCAAGAAAAGTTGAAAGGGAACTTCTACAAGTGTGAATAATGAGAGGCATCAACTGGGTCTGACAGATAAAAAAGTCAAACCAGGCATTTATGGAACGGAAGATGTGCTACTGATAGGGGATAGCAGTGGAGCTTCTTCAATTTTATTAAGATTCATACTATCTATTGGCAATCACCAAAGAAATAAATTTAATAGATTTCCATCTTCTCCTTCACCAGAATGCATGTATCCATATAAACATACTATTCAGAATTCCAATACTGCCCTTATACAAAGGGTATTGACATTTAGCTTGACAGAAATAGGAAAATTGTCTGAAAGGATGAAAATGTTAGAAAGCAACATCAAGTATCATCAACCTACAGCTTGGAAACTTTACAATCAAAATAGCATTGGAAATTCCTTGTATAGGAAGGAATGATAAATTTTGAGATACATCTTTAATATGTGATTCACAAACAGATACACATGTAAACAACAATACTAGTAGAAACATACAAAAGATAAAACTATGTTCTATGATGGCCGCACAAAAAGAAAAGAAATGATGAGTCTTGTAAACATCTTTTATTTGTGATACAAGGTTTTAGGCATCAAACCATATTGGCTAGTACAGGGCAAACCATACTGACCTGATACAACATCCATATAGTATGGGAGCTCCGTATGCCCCCATATCGACACATGGTATAAATGTTGGACCTACTCCAACAGTGTACTGTGTGTTAGTACAGGGGGATAACCTTAACAACCTATACTAGAAAGGTACTGGTATGGGGTCTGATATTGAGACTTGGATCACTGATGTGTGATGCACCGGGTAAGGTACCAGTATGGAGTCCGATGTTGAGACTTAGACGGTTGATGCATTATGCACAAACAAATACAAAATGAACAATCTTAGCAGTGGAAAGATACCGAAGATATCACTATCTTCTATGATGGATGAAAACTAAATCACTTAAGAACTATTAAAGATCATATGGTGCAATTTTTTGATGGTCAATGATACTTCTTTGAAAAACTTTAGCTATGCAAGAAATAAACATAGAACATGTAATTTCTGGACAGTGAATGCGCAAAGTAAAACTTATACCATCATTGCTAAAGTATGTGACGAGTGCTCAAAAATGACTTGTATTATAACTCCACAGATCTTCACAGTAAAAGGCAGAAAGAAAAGAAACTAAAATAGGTATATGTTCAAACATCAAAAAATGCATGCTAATATTCCATTAACAACTCAAACACAGACTGATGTTTTGGTCCCTAAATCCAGCATTAGGAACCGAAAAGGGGGCTTTTTGCTTTGTCTTAAAAATTCTCTGTACTTTGATAGAGAGTTCCTTTCCATCAAGAATAAATCATTGCTTATTTTAGTGCCTGAAGCCCAAAATAATAATATGAAAATACTCCAAATCCTTTTGCTTCTTTCATCAGATAATTATTTATGATAAAGCCAAAATTTTATCAACTCCAAGCCTTGCACAAAAAAGAAGAATATCTAACAACCAAACTGAAAAATTTTGAAGGCCAAACCAAATGCCAACAAAATGAAGTTCACACTGGGATGAATTCCGATCCCAACGTTTAATTAGTATATCGCAAACAATTCGATGGATGAGAAACCTGCCTGTGCACATGCATTCAAATCAAGAAAATATAAAGTTCCATGAATTCATGATGGGGGCTTTTAACCACCATGATAAAGTGGCTATTTGTGCAACCATACTCTGGCAAAATCATCTATGTAAGGAGTCACCTCCAGATAGACTGGCATAGCAATCAAGCAAATCCATCATGTTCTCCATACCTGTAAGAAACATAAACAAGCCGAAGACCTATGCAGATAAGATGGTCATAACCATGACCTGACTGCTGCTACGGAATCTAATCCTGATGAATGATTTAGGAATTGTTTCTGCAAAGTATTATATTATGTGCCCATAATACAAGCTAAATACTAGCAGAACAAGAAGACCACTTCTATTTTGTTGGCTCAAAGTTCCACCTTCTTGGTTCAAAATAATATCATATTTTGCTCTAAAGAACACCACTTTTATTCTAGGTCCTCTCACATTGACCACTGAAGAAAAAACTCTTTATGTTTAACCGTTCTCTTCATCTTCAATTTTGTGCAAGAAGTCTCAATGCATAACTGATAAAATATTGAAAATTAGTTTTGAAAAAACTCTTTGATTATAGTATACTTCAAGTCCAAGAGATGAGAGCAAGGTTGGATGTATAGTCCTGTACTGAACGTACCAATAAGGCACCAGTACAGTACCAAGGTTCAATTTAATATATGGGTTAAGCTGCTCCATACTTGTCTGAACTGAGCGGAACTATCCCTACTACCTGGTGCCACCAAAATTGGGGTGCATACCATAACATACTGACAAGTACCACCCAATTTCAGGTGGTACCATGATGAGAAATGAAAGAAAGAGGTCAGGAGCTATCTCGGGACAGGATGTGTGCCGTACCATACCGACTGTATTGTACCCAACTGGTAATATATCAGTATTGTCCGATACTGAGATTGCCAACTTTTAAATAATTTCATAGTGGAATTGAATTTTAAGTCAGCTAGGAATTTGCTCCAACATCACCATCAGGTTAAAGAATCAGTGTAGCCTTAACCAATAAGCATGAGCGGGAAGAGACAGTGAACTAAAGAAAATGCTCTTTTAATGAAGAAATACTGCAAACACTCCAGCTCTAAACAACAAATAGATGAGAGAAAAGGGTGACTGAATGATGACATCCATGCAAACGACGCATCGGTAAATGAAAGAAGTTAGATAAAAACACTGCAAAAAATCATGCTCCATAGCAAGAAATGGACCAAAATATATCTCATCAGGATGCCAATAATTCAAGTTAGCAAGCAAGGTTGCTTCTTACTCAACGAATGGGCTTGCAAAAGTTAAGAGATCAATACCACCCCGCACCGGCCCAACCCCACAGCCCCCAACAACCAACACCACCCACAAGCAAACACCAAAAAGGAAAAAAAAAAAGACTAAGAAAGTAAGGAAAAGAAAATACATAACAGAATAAAAGCTCGCCTTAACACGTCATCACGAAAATATCAACAGCCAACAACAGCAAACTTAAATCATTTTCAAAAATGATGTCTTAAACTTTGTAATATTAGAATTAAGATAGAACTAGTTCAAGAGCATTAAGGTTATTCAGGATTCTACATGTGCCAGCCCTCTGAGTATACCAAATGCACTTATTTGAACATGGATCAAGGTACTATTCATTATCGGTATTTCTAGTTTATTCCTATAAAAGAACATTATAACTAGCAACAGAGAAGGCATGCCTGCCTACTTCTTGATCCTGCGTACTTTCTTCGGTCCCCAGACTTCCATTCTTCCTGCAGGGCATCCACAGGGGGAGCGACAGATGAGAACTGTTCGGCCATTTGGCGGTGCCATCTTCTTGAGCTCAGCTTCAAGTTCTTTGTGGTCCTCCCCTAGTTCCAGGGGACGAGTCCCAAACGCATCCTTCGGCACCGGTGGCAGGCACTTCACGCACTCCTCCGACTCAAGCTGGATATCGAATGCAACAGCTTTACGCAGGCCTTTGCAGTAAGGATTGCCGCATTTCCTAGCCTGATGACTGATGTACTCCCACGCAGCAATCCCAGTGATGAACATGAGAACAAAACCAGCAGCATAAGCAACAGGGGCTTGGTAGAGAACATCACCCATCAGTTCTACGGCCACAGGGAGGAGCTCAGCGGCTTCATGAAAGATGAACTTGAAGTAAGGGACAGTCAGAACAGCGAGCGCGCCGAGCACCAGAAAGAGCATCACGATATCAATGGCGGCGAAGGGGGAGTGCTGGCAGAAGGGATGGGACAAAGGGTTCAAGGACTTGCTCCTCCGGTTTCGGGGCTGGCTGCTCCGGCGCTCCGACGAAGCCTGGGAGTTGGCCATGTTGCGGTGCTGCTCGAAAGTTCTGCAGAACTCGATCAAGCTCCGGCAATCAACCATTGCTAAACCCAACCGATCAAACCCGGTTACCAACTTTCTCGATCACAAATAGAACTACCAATGTATTGATTGCAGCCAATCCAAAAACAAAAAACTTTTTTTGAAAAAAGATAGCAATTTTACAGACCGATAGCTGATCTTTTAATCGGAATTTCACAGATTGAGATCGGAAGAAAACCTGTCAATTTGGATACCATCAAAACAAATCCAACCCGAATCAAATCCTATGCGACTGAGCTCCGATCGAGATCGCTCGTGCGCGCGATGCCTCGGGGCTTGGTTTTACGATCGGACCTAGGGATTGGAGATGCAATCCGATCGAGGGCGCGGGATTTCCGATGGCGCGCGAGATTGGATGAAGGCCGAAATGGATCGAGATCGAAAACTTCAGATCCCAATTCCCAACGGCTCCGGAACCGATCCGATCCGTCTCCAACCCAAGAACCGTAACAGAGAAGGCTCCTTGTTTTCTACGTTCCTTGTGCTCCCGTCTTCCTTTCTTTCTTTCTTTCTTTAAGGTTTTCTGGAGAGTGCCGGCGGAGACGCAGGAGAGGGGGATCACATCCGAATGACGTGTGGAGAGGGGAGCCGTGTGGATTTCAAAGAAATAAAAAGAAGAGAGAAAGGGAGAGAGGGAGAGAGTGTGTGTCATTTTAATTGGAAACCGAGTGTTATAGTAACATCGATGGATTTATGTGATGTGTATAGATCGAATCGGTAGGCCAAGAACCCGCGTTTCACGCCGCTAGGAGAAAACTCCATCGACCCACGATTCAGTTAATTGATATAAAATTACGAGATTGCCAAAAATACGCTGTCAGGCATGATGGCATTTTGACTGGGAAAATGTTCCTGCCAAATACTGGAAGGAAGGAAGGAAGAAATATCCTTCCCTCTTACGTAATGTCGAAATCATCAAGCTTTGAATTATTCCACGGATGTTGATTTCCAACGAGGACGAGCTTGACCTAATGCATTGTTCCGACTTGGCTAGCTTAAAATATGCGTTTATTATGGACCGGCTTGGGTAAGGATTTCATCAGCTTAAGATTGAGAATCTAAAATTATCGTGACCATAATTTTGGATGGAATTTAAAATAAAATATTTTTCAATTTAATAAAAAAAATTGATATATAATATATATCTTTATATTAATATTATATATCTGATATTATATTATATCATTATATATTATATTTATATAATAAATATTAATATATTATTTTATTTATCTTATTTTTTAATCAAAATAAATATTCGTATTAATGAATAATATGTCATAAGTATAAATAAAATATTAATGATTAATATATTAATAAAATATTAATATTTTATTATGATATATTTTATATAATTAATAAATATATTTTTATGAAATATGTTATAGATGGTATGGATATTATAGGGTTAGTGATCTTGGATTCCTACGAAATACCAAACAGGTTATTCATAAATACTTGAGATTTTTAATCACTAGATCATGGCCTGTCAAATATAGTAATCTTAGATCACTGAAGATCAGATCATCATATTATTCAGGTAACCAATGATCGTAGATCACCATGATGATTTCATTTAGATCACCAAACACTACTTAATAGAATTTCACTAAAACGTGGTATAAATATTGTGACATAATGGAGATCACCTATGACCTTAGTTTTACTAGTTCTACCACATGCGCAAATTTATACGGATGCTTAAAGATTTTTGCATCGGATAATTTAACCAATTTTAAATATTAAATTAATTATTATTAAAATAATTATTAAATTTTTAAGAAAAAATGTAATTAAAAGTATTTTGGGAATTGAAAGTTGAAAATACTTATTTCTATATATTGTTAAAATATATAATCATAATAACTATAAGTATGGGTCATCCATATTGATATTTGCATTTAAATTTAATTTTATATCTATTGCGGCTAAGGACTCATAGCTCGGCACGTAAGGTATTATTCGTTCTGGTCCATGGGCCTCACAATTTTGTCCTTCAAAAGATGTCTCATATGAGAAGTATGATCCTATCCTATATAAATTAGAATCTTCGATTCACAACCAATATGGAACTATTGATGTCCTTCCTTCTACACCACAATAATATTTAAATAAAAATAATTTAATTAGTCTCTAGTAAAATTATACTATATTTTGTAATTAAAACACTTATACGATAGATAAACCAATATCCAACATAGGCATTCCATCATCTAGGTCATGTGAAGAAGGGATGCTCCCTCATGTACATCACATGTGGTTGATTCTAGATCCTAAAACATCCAGCCATTGCAATGCATCTACTGTGTCCATTATAACAAGATTAAGAAGGTATATTAGGATTCATTGATTTGGGTATACATGTTTTTTTTTTTGAATAGAGAGGACATGCAAGTCAATCGATTTGGATATGAGTTTAGCTTGAACGTCTATCCTTTTTTCACTTCTATCCTCTGGGAAGGCTATTTGGGATGCTCGCTAGCACATATGAAAAGTGCCTCAACCGATTTCTTGGTGGCCCAGAAATTTAGCATCTAGCCATCCATTGAGCATGGCATCAATCCTAGCAAGATGCACCAATTTTATATGCCCATAGCAGGAGAAAATTTTCATACATAAAAAATTATAATTATCATGGTTTGATCATCATCAAGTCACGTGCCTTGGTCTACTCAATCAAGGAGACTTGGTACGCATGGAAAGTTCTTGTTTCTTAAAAGGAAGAAAAGAAAAAAAGATAACATCCTTTTCTGTAACCAAAGTTGAATCATTCGCCAAAATAAAAAAAAAGATAACTTCCGATTATGTGGTCAATAGATAGTTGCAAGAATATATATTTATCAAGAAAAACCTGACCATGAATATTTTCATTTATTATAAGGGAGAATACAAAAGAAATTTGATGAGACTTTGCTTGGAGGAAGTGCTTCTACGCTCAACCATGTGGCCGACATCAAAGTCCTCTAGAAAACTATTGACTGAGAGAAAAAAACTTAACCAAAACACTTTGCTGTTCTTATTGACTTGCAAATCAAATGCCAATAGTATCTATGCACTCTGTGACACACATAAAATTATATGCGTAAGAAATATTAAAAAAAAAAACTTAAGATGTCACATCATCAAATAACATGCACTACTCCACCCTCTGCATGGTCTTTCCCCTTCCTACATAGCGGTTTTCTTCTTGGGAGTTCTTTTGTGGTGCTTAAAGCATTGCTTTCAGAAAAGGAAAAAGGACAATACATAATGTTCCCATATCTAAAATCACAAGGCTTCTGAGAACAAGAGAAGTCACGTCCTTGGAAGTTCTTTTTGCAACAGGGGAGAGATAGAAATGCAAATAATATTATGAAAAATGCTGACATATGATCATAGCTTACATGATATAAAATTTATGAGTAGTCCTTGTGTTTAGCATTGCAATGTGAAGTCAGTATTGGCAGGTAAAGTCGTTGAAAGCATTTTCCTTACTTGCCCCACCCTTGGCTCTAACCTTAGGAGATATGCTTAATTATATAGAGGGGACCTATTGCATAAGGCCCTGCTTTAGTTACCTGCCAACAGTAACAGTATTATATCCTCAACTTTTTTTACTACTCTCTTACCAAAAAAAAAAGCTTTTTTATACTACTCACATCAGCTGACGATAAAAGCAACCACTGCAGAGAAGTATACTGTTGGGATAATAGTTCTCCATGGTCCCAGAATCCCTACATGATGTTACACCTTCCTAGGTATCTTTTTATCCCACTTTTCCTCACTCTGCCTTTTCTTTTTTGAAATCTCTTCATGACCAGGCTCTGAAATCTAGGCCTGGGGCTCGTTTGTGAAGATGCATAGGAGAGAAATATCAGATTTGCCCCTTGTCGTCTGTCCACATTAAAAGATTAGGTGAACCAAGCAATTTCAATGCAATAAAGGCATGATGGACTTTCAATTCAGCTTTAAAGTGGGACACTTGAATGTTTCTGAAGTGTAGTTTGAACTTCATATCTCCACTGACGTAATCAAATGGTGAGTCCCCCCCCCCCCCCCAGTGAAGATTCCATTTCTGGGGCCATAAGAACAGCTCATAATATCAGTTGAAAGGTAACAATGTCACCTCTACGCTGTAAAGGACACATACAAACATCTATTATGCGTCCTAAAAATGTTTAAGTTGGATACTAAAGTTCTTTGGCTAACTGTAATCTGCACATCCTTTTGACTTAATGAAAGCTGGGGGAATAATTTTGTTTCCTCCCTTTTCCATCAAAAAAAAAAAAGAAGAATAAAGAGAGAGAGTTGTATCCATTGCCGTTGTTTATGTTTCTATTGTAACATAAATACCATAACAGGGCATTTACAAAGCATTAGTGGCTACAAACATCGGTATTTGACATTTTATCATCCTTTTTAATTCATGATTCATACCCTAAAAGGAGCAGTCATAAATTCAATGATGTAGCAAGTTGGTGAATGGTTGAAGTAATGGTTGGGTGATGCAACTCAGTGGGGAACTGATAGGAACATCCATCATATTTGCATCACATCTCTTACAATTTCCATTGTCGGCATGCTGATATGATATATCATTAATTGACATGTGGCCAGTAATTCTGTAAAGATTTGAATTTCAGAAAGTTACATCTTTACAATTAAAATGAATCCAGAAATAGAAGGATGATTATTTTAGATTTAATTCAAATTAAAAAAAAAGATAATGGCTCATAAGGAGGGAGTTATTTCTCATTCCTTGATTTTCACCTTCAACTATAATAGATTCTTACTCCACACCTATATAAATAAGACCAAAGAGACCCAAAAAAGATATGCTTTAAGAGGGAGAGATTTCCACAACTCAAAGCTTTCATGATGAGAGGCTCATAAGTCTTCAACCATCATGCTCTTTTCTTTCCTTTGTGCAGATCCACAGGTCATTAAAAGATCAAGAAAGTTGATCTCATCATAAGGCCGAGCAAGTCGACCTCATTAAAGATCGAGAAAGTCGACCTTATTAGAAGGTCAAGAAGGTCAAAGCTCATCGAAGGCTGAGCAAGTCAATCTAATCAGAAGTCCGAAAAAGTTGATCTCATCAGAAAGTCGAGAAGGCCGAGCTCATCAGAAGGTTGAGAAGGTTGAGCTGATAAAAAAATCAACTTTAAAAAATCGAGAAGATCAAGAAGGCTGAGAAGATCGAGCTCATTAGAGAACTAATTCAAAAGACCGAGAAGGCTATGAAGGTTGAGAAGACCAAGCCCATCAGAAAGCAGATCTTGGAAGGTCAAGAAGGCTAAGCTCATTAGAAAGTCAAGAGGCCAAGCTCAAATAAATCGAGCTCTGAAAGATAAAACTTCTAAAGATGAATCTTAAGGCCAATCTGAAAATACCAAAGTGAGCTTATCAGAATAGAATAATATTGTACACTATAATTTTTTATTATATTCTCTTTATTATTATTTTTCTAAAATCTGATCTAACTTAGACATCAGAGGGTTCGGTCGGAACCAATCCGATGAGTTGTTCATTATTTCTTTTTATGTGCATATTTGTAACTTCAAGATAAATCATTTTTCGCAGCTGCGGATCTTATAGCATTCTCTTGATGGTTCTGATTAAGCCGGATTTTGACAGCAATAGTTGCATTTATAGGTGTGCTCATAGCCTCTAGTCAATTGCTTTGATAAGCTTTAGAACCGCTTTTGCTTGTCGCCTGCAGCATCCAACTGATGGTTTCAAGGAAGCAGTCTTGCTTGATCTGAGCTGTTCTGACCATCCATTGCTCTTGTCAATCAACCTCACTTTATGAAATGTGGAAATAATCAGTACATCATAGTCATTAAAACATTATTTCAGAGAAAAAGTAGGGGAGGATTGATCTTGTGCTACACACATCAGTCATCCCTCTACCATGGTGAACATGGGTGGGACCAGCATTATTTATTATATTTCATGTCTCTATTCAGGAAAGTAAACAATGTCTCTATTCAAAGCATGTGTCAAAATTATCAGAGAAAAAGTAAAGAACGCAAAGCATGCGTAAGAAATGTCCCTATTCAAGAAATATATAGAAATGATACCTTGTGATTTTAAATCGAGAACACCTTCTTAGCACATACACTCAAGGAGAAGGGGGCCAGCCAACAGACCTGGTGTCCGAAGCAAGTCATCAAAGATTATTATTATTATTATTTTTTTGATAAGACGGAGGAATCACACTAATTTTCACTAACTTAAACAACTAAAAGATATTAAAACTGACTCTAACTTCACTAGTGAATCCCAAACTTACTTTGCCGCTCTTGTTATGTAGTGGCATATATGTAGCCTTTAAGAAGTCTTATGGCTAATCAAATGGCTTACTTGTATATTTTTCAGGCCATGTGATATGAACTTAAAATTTTGGTAAGTTCTCCCTCCTCCTATCCCTCTCTGTTACATGTTATCAAAACAACTCTTGTACATATATATCCTTAATTTATTTTAAGCAATAAATCATGGGGAAAGTGATTCAATTTTATGATAGCTTTTGAAGTACTCATCATAGAACCTTTAATAATGTTATTGACTAACACCTCAAAATCTAGAATCAGTTTATGGAAGGATTCCAGTGTTTGCTTCAGCAAATATCTGATGAAGCTGGATTGGCCACTTGAATAGATGTTGGCTGTAACTGACTAAAACCATCTAAGCTAGAGAGCATGTGGTTACATGCACCAGTTGTTCTTAACACTTCTACATGCTACATCCACCAATGGGAAAATGCAGCTGTTTGGATGCACAAAGAAAGGCATATTCCACAATGTTTTTCTAGCTGCAACTGTGTAGGCATCATCACTGAGTCTTAAAATGGAAACAACTAATGAAATTATACTTGGAGGGCTAAGAGAAGTCAATGAAACTGCAAGTTGGTTTAGGTATCAGGAAGTAGAGAAGGAAGCTGACAAACTGTTCATTGATTTCACGAAACATGTTATCAGTAGAAAAAAATTTAGCCTTCCACAGTAATCTAATGAAGCGCCATCAAGGATTTGATAATATCTGCAATGCTATAGGAAATGACTAGAGATAATACAGAGATTTACCTTTCAGCTGTTCCAAAATCTTTCTAGTCTTCATCGCAAATTTGATTTTCTTTTGACACTGCCGAAATGTTGCATACCTGTATCCTGGGTATAGAATAACATACGAAAGGAAGAATGTTACCATACACAACCAGATTGAAGCACCTGAATAGAAAACAACTGGTGGGTCTGAAGGTTTGGCTTCAAACTGCTACATTTCCTATTACTATCCTTCAACATGTCTTACCTCTAGTATTAGGTCTCTATACATGTTTAAAGCAAAAAGAATAAAGAAAAATGCATGATTCAACTTTGATCAACACCGAAAATTTATGGTACGAACTTATCATATTCAATTTTATTACCTAAAATGCAATTTAATGCTCTGATGTTTACATAGCTGTGAAAATGGCCAATGTAAGCATGATGAGCTTGGATTAGCATGCTTAAGTTCTGACTAGAATGGAAAGCATAAACTACAAGCCTAGCTTATCTGGGCTTAGCTCAATGGATCTTATTCCGTTAATAATTTCAAGCTCAAGACCCAAGATTCTCAGATTTCCACACTGTGTTCTCGGTCATACCAACGCTGCGTGCAACCTTTCAACCAAATTCTGATTATCTGAAACACCATCCAAATACCAACTGGAATGTGTGAATATATAATTATTGCTGTAAAAATCCGCCGGCGTCAGAGATGCTGGAGTCGAGGGTGCCGCGGTCGCCGCCGGAACCTGCAAAAGAAGTCTAAACCGGAGTTGGGATTACTCCAGCAAGATCCTCCGACGCTCAAGTCAGTTCTCTGCCTCAACAAAAATGGAGAGCTCGAACGGAGATTTTAGCAGAGTTTTGAGATAGAGACGAGAGCTTAGAGAATAACGTATCTGGGGGACCTTATTTATAGGCAGA
>KE504810.1:1027653-1043769 GCA_000441515.1 Elaeis oleifera | reverse complement strand
TATCTCATCTAATTCTTTGAACATGTATTTGTACCTGCACATATGATTGCTTGCGCCGGTATCCAAGTATCAAATATTTTCATTAGAAGCTTCTTCTCCCTTCTCTGCTAGTAGCAAGATACCATCTTCTCCTTCCTCCTTCTTTGCATAGTTGACCTTCTCATGCACTTGGTTATTCTCATTATGGTAACATTCTGAGGAGTAATGATCATATTTACCATAAGTATAATATTTAATTTACTTTTGTCATACCTTCATCCTTCTCTTGAGAAACTTCGTTGCCTTCTTCCGTCAGAGGGACCTTGTGTGCTTTTTTCATTAGGTAAGACTCCTGTGCCTCCTTTTCCTCTGTCATGTCCAAAGGAATCTCGTCCTCGTCCACGGCCTCGTCCACGGCCTCGTCCATGCCCGTATCTACGGGTATAACTATGAGCGCGATTTATTTGACTGCTTTCGCTAGTTGAGCCATCCTTCTTCTCATTGATGGTGAGCTTGCACTTCAAGGCTTGCTCCAAGGGTTCTTCTTTCCGCATCAAGATCCTCTGCTCATGGACTTGTAGAGAACCCATGAGTTCATCAACTGTCATAGTGTCCACATCTTTGGACTCTTCAATTGCAGCCACAACATAATCAAACTTTTGGTCCAAGGATCTTAGGATCTTCTCCACCACACGCTTGTCCTCCACATTCTCACCATTTCTTTCATTTAGTTTACATTAAAAGAACCTTTGTGAAGTAATCCGAGATGGATTCTCCTTCCTTCATCTTCAAAGTCTCGAACTCGTCTCTTAATATTTGGAGGCGCACCTTCTTCACTTTCTTAACGCCCTTATGAGCGTTCTCGAGGATCTCCCAAGCTTGCTTCGAGTTGGTGGCACAAGCAACCTTCTCAAATCCGGCTTCATCTATCCCTTGATAGATGAAATAAAGGGCCTTCTTGTCCTTTTTTCTTTGATCGACAAACGCCATTCTTTGTGCCACCATTTGTGCGCGGTCATCTTGGGGTTCTTCATATCCCTTTTCAACAACCTCCCAAATATCTTGGGAGCCTAGCAATACCTTCATCTGGATGCTCCAATTCTTATAATTGGTGGTGGTGAGTCGTGGAATGGGGAATTGCATACTGTTGGACATATTTCCAACCTCCGAGCTCTGATACCATTTTGATAGAATATGTAATGGTGGTGGAACATACAATAATAATATGAGAAACTATATAAAACAATGGAGCAGTACAATTTTTTCTCACAAATCTTCTTTTTTTTTTTATTCTTTGATACCACTTCATCACACCATACATTCTACAACAACCACCTATTATAGGTATAAAAATAATTTTTTGATTCTCTTAATAAATTTATCATTTAGACTTTCCATATGGCTCTTAAATTTTTATGTGACTCTTGATTTTTATCACTTCAATTAAATTTATGAAATATTTTTTAGATTTTTTTAATATAATTAATATTTATTGTTTTCAACAAAAGGAGCGAACCCACCGCCACTTTCCAACGTACACGATCTCTCTCTCCATTTCTTGATGAACGAATGCATGGATAAACCATTATTCCCTTCATGAAAGCTCCCTCTCTCTCTTTGTCTGCGCTCCACTATGGCGTCCTCTCCCCTTTTCTCCTCTTCTTCCTCCTCCTCTTCTCCCTCCTCATCTCTGCTACCCAGTCGCCTCCGCCGCCGCAGCCAGTGATGCCAAGGAACCGGACTTTGGAGACCCAGGCGAAGATCGTCGCCCTAACCGCCTGTCGCCCTTGCCCTTCATGACCCCTCGGCGCCCTCACCAGATGGGACCCTTCCTTCCCTCCACCCCCTGCTCCTGACACGGTGTCCTCTTCTCCCACTCCTCCAGCACCCCTCGCGCCATCGAGCTCCGCCTCCCCTGCCTCCGCTACCCCACCGCCTCCACCACTGCAGCCAGTGCTGTCAGGGAATCAGACTCCGAAGACCCAAGCGGAGATCGACGCCCTAACCGCCTTTCGCCTCGCCCTTCATGACCCCCTCAGTGCCCTCGCTAGATGGGACCCTTCCTCTTCCTCTACCCCCTGCTCTTGGCGCGGTGTCCTCTGCTCCCGCTCCTCCAGCACCCCTCACATCGTCGAGCTCTGCCTCCGGCCTCCACCTTTCTGTCCCCATCTCCGACCGACCTCCCTTCCCTCCAAAAGCTCAGCCTCCACCAAAACTCCTTCTCCGGCCCCATTCCTGCCTCCCTCTCCCCCACACCCTCCTTGGCGGCCACCCGCCTCCCTCTTGGTCACGCCTCCACGCCACCACCCTCCTTCCCCGCAGCCTGTGGGGAACCCCCACCCACCACACCCAAACCCTTAGGCAGCACCGCCTCCCTCTCAGTCGTACCCTCCACCTTTTCCTCCCAACTCGGCACCACGGCTCCTCTGCACGTCCTCTCAACGAGCTCAGTGTAGTAGGAATCAAGGAGGGTGATGGGGATGGAGTTGGGGTTGATTTGGTTGGAGCTGGACGGTGGCAACATGAGACGGAAGATCGAGTTCTCCGGCAATATGGAGTGGACACCGGTGGTGCTTAATGACGTGGATAACACGCAATCTTTATAACATAATAGCAGGTTGACACCATGCATTCTAAAATGGCTAACTTCAAGGTATCAAGAACTATAAGTTGAATAATTTTATTTTAAATTTTTTATTGATTATTTTAAATATTTATATATTTGATAAATATATCTTATATTTTTATTTATTATTAAAATTTATCTTATTAATGATACATATTTTATTGTGAAAATCAAGATTTAATCTTAATGATGTATTTGTGTAACCTTTAGTTAATATAGAAAGATATATAGTAATTCTATATTCTAAATACTTGAAAATTCATATCAAAAGATTTTCTATAAAATTATGGTATCTCTTATTTATGGAGTGTTTGATTATTTTTGCTGATTAATTACCTAAGAAGATTATGAAATTTATTGTTGCTCAGTGAATTACAGTGATATCCCATTTAATTGCACGGAGGAACAAAATTATGGTATTATTTTGATTGTATTTTATTGAGGGGTGATACCTCGATCATGATGAAAACACGAAAGAGGTACCCTTAGCCAAATCATCCTTCAGCTCGAAGATGGCTCTCGAATTTCAGGCACCGATCCAAAGGATATCGCAACTTAAGCTTCTTCTCCAAGGATCTTGACCGATTCTTACTCATAATCATATGTCACTCCAGTGACTATATCAAAATACCATCGAAAACTTAACCTCCCGTTGGAGGTATTTTCGTACTAATCGAAGACGTGAGACGATGGTCTTCAGCCCATATCTTGGCTTCCATACTACAAAAATTATTATGTTTCAGCTAACAAAATCTATCCCAGCTGACTTCTGCTCCATCCACTGAACTAGGAAAGTCACACATACTGACCATTATGGAGATCTCGGGATGCGCACCAGATAAAGTCACATCAAGCCTTTAAATCCTAAGGGGTTAGACTAGGGCCACTTGGGATCTTTGGATAAGCCGGCTAGACAAACGGCCTACGAGCCCTACTATAGCCCCTGCATCGACTGTCGATCCATTCTCGGTCTCAACTTTATCAGTACATCGTAACCCAAGTGGATGGCCCAAAAAATTTTTCGATTGAGTCCAATAAATGGGGAGCATACAATCCGAATCGAAAGAGGAAATAAGCTTTAAAAGACCTACATAAAACTTTCTGGTAAGGGATTCTTAAGCTCTCATTTTTACTTATTTCTTTCCTTCAGAAAAAGACGGTAAGCCCGTAAGCATCCAAATCAAGGTTGAGACCAAAGTTAAAATCAAAGCCGAAGCGGAAGTTGAAATTAAGATTGATTCAAACCTCAAAATCAGGCCAATCTGAAGTCAGATCCAAACCGATCTGAGGTCCAGAATCAGGCCAATCTAAACAAAAACAAGCCATGAAACTGAGGTGAAGCTCAGGTTCAAGCCAAAGCAAATAATGAGGAGTTAAACAGGACCCAAGGGCTCTCTAATAGAACTCATAACTTCCATGATAATACGTCCCTGGAGGTGGAAGTTGAAACCTACTATTTCGATCGTTAGCTGGGTCGGAGTAGGCCAGAATACACTCTTGGAGGCAAAAACTAAAACCCACCAAGTTAATTGGGTCGGAGTAGACCCGAGTATGCTTCTGGAGGCAGAAGCCGAAATCCATCAATCGTCAACTGAGTCGAAGTAGCCAGAGTATGCCTCAGAAAGCGAAAGCTGAAACCCACTATTCTGATCGTTAGCTGGATCAATGTAGGCCAAAGTATGCCTCAAGAGGCACTAGCCGAAACCCATCGTTTGGATTATCAACTAGATCAGAGTAAGCAGAGTACGTCCATGAAGGCAGGAGCCAAAACCCACTGACAGAAGACCCCACGCACTCTACAGTAAAAGATAAAAGACCTCACTCTTCAGTGGAAGGCAAGAGACCTCACTGGCGTAAGATCTAAGCATACTTAATTAAGTTTGAAATACAACAACATGAAATCGAAGCAATGAATACAGACAAAGATGAAAAATTTTAATTCAAAATATTTTGATTGATAACAGCTTAATTACAGAAATAGAGACCACATGCGTCTCACTTTGGACCATAATGAGACCATCTATGCATGGGTCCCACGAGCGATCGTACTTCTTCGGCATGTGCAAGTGACCCTACGAATTGATCAACCGTTAACGACCCCAAAGTCTGTTGTGGGGATGCCATCAGCGTACAAATATCATGCCACTTTTATACTTCTTTGATTTTCAATTATATTTTTCATCATGAGCATGCTTTGAGATTTGCCTTTGCGTCACTGGCACATGCAATAACTCCTCTCTCTTTGTCCCATCCACTCTCATCACATCCAGACAGTGCAACCAAACAAAATAAAGAAGAAAAGATGGGAAAAGAGGATGGAAGAAAATGAAGCTTTTGTATGATCAATCTTTATCAATACTGAAGTCGACTTTGAACAACTCCATCCTATCTTAGATGATATTAGGGCCACCCATGTGCGGCCCCTACAGATGACTCCTACAATGGATTTTCATACATACTATGCCATGTTATCTTTGAATATCACCAATTTTCAATTGGACGCTGTTTACTGTGCATATATTTCGAAATTAGATTTGATTCTTCCATATCCGGTGGATGCAGTAACGACTTATCCCATCACCCTACAGGTGACACACAAAAAAAAAATCCTAAAATTTAATCTCATGAAAGCCAATCTCTCGAGCCACGACCCTTTTTCCATAAAAAATAGGCGGCGAGTTCGAGCTCATTGGCAAAGGTGGTGGCCAACTAAGAAACAAACCGAGACTTATGCTGACAGAAATAGAGAATGGGAAGACTCTAGGAGAACATCCTATCTACTGGCCATGTCAGACACGTCAAACCATGTTGGTAGCTGTCGAAAGCTACAGAACTCACTGGGACCCATCAGATCCAATGGTCTTGGCTAAGCAACGGAACTATCTTTTGTCCATGTTATTAGGGCAGTGGAACTCGTACGATCTTGACAGCGTGGGACGAAGCTCGACAATGTGGGTCGCGAGGGAACGAGAGCGCACAGTGGCCTCCAGAACTCAAGACGACAACGTCCGCAACCGGTACAAGCACCATCGAAGTCCCCGCTTGCACGTCTCACCTCCATCCGCGGCCGATCTCTCTGGATCCGTGACCGACGACACCGGAGCAGGTCCCCTATGACTAGTCGCGCCTCTCTCACGCAAACCGCCTGTCGTCGCCAAGGTCCCCTGCGCATGTGGCAAGCTTCGGCCAAAGCTATCGCGGCCGGCCCGATCCCCGACAATGCCGAAGTTACCCATCACTAACCTCCCATCCTCCGATCCTCCCCCGCGTGCCTCTAGACGACCTCCCGCATGGCCAATCCCTCCCTACGCATCTCTCACGCAGCCGATCTTATGACCACATAATGCCGAAATAAGTGAAACTCATGTGTCTAACCATTACAAACGGTTACCAATGACTCGTTTATAAAAAGAGATAAATGATCAGCATTTGGTAAGGACTTTTGAGAGCTGAAATTCTGCTTCTTTGAATATTAATATGTTGTTCACCACTCTCCACTAACTTAAGTATCGGAGGATCTTTGTTGGATATAATTTCGATTAATATGAATTTTATTTGTAGGCGTTTTTTACCGATGACGGATGTAATAAGAGATTGGATGCAACACAATCCAAAGCAAATGCCTAAGGAGAGAAAAAAATTCTGCCCCTTGGAAGGTTTTTAATTATAAACAAAGCCTACATATGTGTTCCCAAAACAAACAAAACCCTACATATGAACAGTATTTTATTGGATAAACGGTGGATTTTAATTGGCCAAAGGATTAATTTATCATTTTTTTTGAAATTTGCATTGTAAATCAGTTACAGGAATATTATGCAGTTGGATTCACAGTCAAATCTTCTTCTTGGAAAGGAATGCAACAAAGAATGACCACGCATACGAAAATTAGTTCCCACCACCATTTTAAGTATGATATATGATGTATGATAGAATGATATATGAATTTCAAAAAAAAAATCTTATATGCATGATACATGCATGATACTCACAATTGAAATTCTTGCATCATTTTCAGATTTTTCCCCTCAACATAGCACATAATCAACACTTGAAACAAAATAATAAAAACTTGTACAATCCAAGCACAGGCTACTTCACCACTAGGAAAATATTAAGAAATTGACGCTTGGTCTCTTGATTAGTTGCAATTTGATGTTTAGCCCCTATCGAGCGAGAGTCATAGATATCTGCCTCTTGATTTATATAGCCATTTAATTATTAACCTTTTGTCCGCATATATTGGAGACAGAAGCGGGTATAACATGGATACCCGGTTTTAGCCATTTGACATCCTTAATGTTTGAATTGTCAAACCGGAAAATCTTCCTCCTGAACATACCCAAACCACGAGAGGAAACAGTTCCTCACACATCCGAGTACCTAAACAAACCATGCGAGGGATTAGTAATCGCAAATCCTCCATCCACCAATAGGTTGAGTCCACTCACATATTTGGCCTCCTCGCTGCCCAGAAACCGCACTGCCTCTGCTATATCCTCCGCCTTAAGCCTCACCCCCTTGAGGATAGCATGCTCGTGCATGAATTCTTCCAGCTCCTCCCCTCCCATGCTGAACGCCGTCGCCGCCAGCGACGTCGCCAATGCATACGGCGACATGCAGTTCACCCACCACCGAACTGCCCGAGCTCCACCGCCACACTCCTCATCAGCCCCAGCACCGCATGCTTCGAGCATGTGTACGCCACCGGCATCATCGCGGGCTCCACCGACGCCACGCACGCTGTCATCACGATGCTTCCCCGACATGCCGGGATCATGACACGTGCGGCATGCTTCTTCCCAAGGTAGCTTCCCACCAGATTAATCCCCACCACCCTTTCGAAATCAGCCTTCTCGGATTTCAGTACCTGCATGCAGGGCGAGCTGATGATGCCGGCATTGTTGAACATGATATCGAGCTTGCCATGGTGGGAGACAGCGGCATCGATGGCATCTCGAATGTAAGACTCGTCCATTGTTAGGATTTGACGTCTTGAGATTCGATATATATTGAACTCACAGTGAGATCTGCGATGAAAACGGAGTCCTACGAGATCTAGATCACATCAAACGGAGCTCGGACGGAGGAGATATATACGAGAGAAGTTGGCACGAAATTTGGAGCGATGGAGAATGTGAGACTCGTCCATTGTTAGGATTTGACGTTTTGAGATTCGATCTACATTGAACCCACAGTGAGATCCACGATGAAAATGGAGTCCTACGAGATCTAGATCACATCAAACGGAGCTCGGACGGAGGAGATATACGCGAGAGAAATTGGCACGAAATTTGGAGCGATGGAGAACCGCCGGCAGCTGGCCGGTGGAGCGGCGGCGGCGGGGCACTGCCGCGCACGGCTGGGCATAGCCCAGGTGCGGCTGCGCCGCGGCACAGGCCCAGACGCACCGCTGGGAGCCCGCAGCCTGATCCACGGTGGACCAGATGGTGCACAAATGACTGTGTAGGTATTTTTATTGCATTTCTCGCGATCCACGGCACTGTTCCATGGACCGACGCGTGATCGAAGAGCATGGGTTGATTCCGATCAACGGCTTGGGAAGCTTATTTGGGCTTGATTAGGAGTCTTTAACCTAATCTAATCAGGTTTAAGGCCTTTAAAAGGCCATGATGCTCAACAGAAAATGTGTGGTGGCTCGGTTTTTGGTGGCGCGCACGGGCTTCAGCAAAGAACCCAAATCCAGAGAGAGAGAGATGTGTGTCGCTAAGAGGAGCAGGAAGACTCCTGGATAGCGGACAGCAGTCGTTTCAAGAGTTCAGGAGATCTTCTTAAAGAGAGGCTTTTGTGAGAGAGAACTTCCCGTGAGAGAAAATTGGATGTACGAGGGTTGATGATGAGATCTCCTCTTGTAATATTTCTTTTCTCATAGTGAAGTTTGCATGCCCTGTGGAGGTGAGTCTTTTTTGGCTGATCCACGTATTTGATTGTTTTCTATTTATTTTTCTTTCTTCCTGTTGCATCGCAGGGTATCGAAAAGATCCTAGGAGGTGGTGTCCTGGCCAAACATCCATCCAACAAGTAGTATTAGAGCAAGACGGTACAAGAATACAGATTGCAGTGGTGGTGAGCAAGACTGAAGATGGAGAAAATAGGATTAATCAAGATGGAAATCAACAAGTTTGATGGAAAGAGCAATTTCTCTTTGTGGCAGACAAGGGTGAAGGATGTGCTCATCCAACAAGGATTGATTGATACTCTCTTATGCGAGGAGAAGCCGACCACTATAGAGGTGTAGGATTGGAGGCGGCTCCAGATGCAGGCAGTAAGTACCATCCGCATGTACCTAGCAGATGAGGTGATGATCCATGTGCTTAGCGAGACTTCTCCGATGGTGCTATGGTCGAAGCTCGAGGAGTTGTACATGGTGAAATCTCTCACCAACACTCTCTTCCTCTAGAGGCAGTTCTACCAGCTGCGGATGATTGAGGGATAGAGCGTGCAGGAGCATCTAAGCCACTTTCAGAAGATCCTCATCGACCTCCTCAGCATTGGTGAGAATGTTGAGGAGAAGACCAGGGCACTGATTTTGCTAGCGTCGATTCTTCCTTCATATGAGTCCTTGATGATTGCTCTTAAAGTAGAGAAGAGCACCATCAAGATGGACGAGGTCATTGTGGTGATACTCCAGAACGATATTCTCAGGAGGGAGAACCCAGCTTCGAGCTCAGGTGGCAGTAGCTCAACTTTGATGGTTTCTAGAGGAGCAGGATGCGGTACACGGAGTGACAAGAGACGCGATGAGGGTGGTCCAAGTCTAGGAGGGATTTGAGCAAGACCAGATGTTATCGGTATAAAGAGTTGGGGCATCTAGCCAGAGATTGCCCTCAACTCAGGGATCAGACGATGGCTGCTGCAGCGACGGTCAGTAACGATTCGAAGAAAGATGTCCTTGAGATATCTGATGAGATATCTACTTCTTTTCAGTAGTGAATTTTAAATTCTGCATGCACCTATCATGTATGTTGTAGAGAGGAGTAGTTTGACTCCCTGGAGAACAATGAGGGCACTGTTTATCTGTCGGATGGATCGAGCTGTGCGATCAGGGGTATTGGGACGGTCAGCTGGAGGATACAGGATGGTGCAGTGAGAAGAGTGGGGAGGTCCGATACATACTCGATTTCAAACGGAATCTTATCTCACTGAGTAGATTGAATTTGAGAGGCTATAGGACGGTAACTGATGGAGGAATCCTAAAGGTGCTACGTAGCAATAGGATTGTTCTGGAGGGAAGAAGGAGAGGTAAGGATATTATTACCTGGCAGGGAGCCCAATGCGAGGTGGAGCTTCAAGAGCTAGGAGGAGCCCAGAGCGAGGTAGAGCTCCAGGTGGAGGTGGATCGGGCATGAGACATGAGACTCGAGAAGATGAAAGGCGATATCGTAAGGTGAGATTCCTGTTACCATAGGATGATGTCCCGAGCAGATCTCAGGTCAGGAGGAGCACAGCATACGACGGAGATAGAATCAAACGGCCTGGCTCAACTATAATGTTTGTCTATCCATGATCAGCAGGTTATTGTCCCAAGGTATGGGGGCGAGGAGATCCAGAAGCTCTCAGAGTTAGGAGGAGACCGAATATCGAGTCGAGATGGAGATTGTTAGAATTTGACGTCTCGAGATTCAGTTTATATTGAGCCCATTGCGAGGTCTGTGATGAAAATAGAGTCCAACGAGATTAAGATCACCTCAAATGAAGCTCGAACGGAGAAGATATGCGTGAGAGAAGTTGACATAGAACCCGAAGCGGCGGCGATGCAGCCGCGTGTGGCCCAGGCACGACTGCGCAGGGCCTAGGTGCGTAGGGTGCGGCCCAGGCCCAGGCGCGCCAGCGCGTGCAGGCCAGCCCCGGCCCAGGTGCACAGGTGCATGGACTGGCCCAAGCCCAGGCATGCCGCTGGGAGCTCGTAGCCCGATCCATGGTGGATCGGGTGGTGCACAGATGACCGCATGGACCGCGTGGGCATTTTCATGCATTTCTCACGGTCCATGGCACTGTTCCGTGGACCGACGTGCGATCGGAGGGCATGGGTTGATCCAACGGCTTGAGAAGCTTATTTGGGCTTGATTAGGAGTCTTTAACCTAATCTAATCAGGTTTAAGATCTTTAAAAGACCCTGATGCTCAACAGTGAACGTGTGGTGGCTCGATTTTTGGTGGCGTGCATGGGCTTCAGTAGAGAACCTGAATCTAGAGAGACCCACGTTGCTGAGAGGAGAAGGAGCAAGGAGGCTCTTAGACAGTGGATAGCGGTCGTTTCAGGAGTTCAGGGGGTCTTCCTAAAGAGAGAGCTTTTGTGAGGGAGAACCTTCTGTGAGGGAGAATTAGGTGTACAATGGTTGAGGGTGAGATCTCCTCTTCTAATATTTTTTTCTCATAGTGAAGTTTGCATGCCCCGTGGAGGTGAGCCCTTTTTTGGCTGATCCACATATTTGATTATTTTCTGTTTATTTTTTTTCTTCTTTTTGCATCGTGGGGTATTGAAAAGGTCCTGAGAGATGGTGTCCTGGCTAGACATCCATCCTACATCGATCACATCGCAATGGATATAGTAGGCAACAAAAGAGCCAAGGGATTCACATAGGGCTCGGCCCTTGTCATCCTGGACATCGGTGATCATGACACAGGCACCATGGCGTGTGAAGAGCTTGGCGGTGGCCTCGCCAATGCCACTGGCGCCGCCTGTGATTAGTGCGACCTTGCCTCCGAGCCTGTGTCAATTAGAGCGGGACTACAAGGTGATGCTAGCAATACAAAACTGGTTTATTTATGATAAAATTATTTTAATTTTATCATACATATTTTAAAATATTAGATAATAAAACTGAGTTTATTGAATAACTTATTCGTTTGGATAAACAAAATATCTATTTGACTAAAAGGATTAGACTAGAGTCCGATATTTGTTAGTGGAGAATGAGTTCGGATCCTCTCTGGTGCATATTTTATACCACAAAAAGCTATGCAAGGTTGGATATTTTGCTCATGTCAAAAATGGATGGTTGTTGTTGTGGGCAGGCTGCGGGGGGACCCCCTTAATAGTCCCACATCGGACAACTCTGGTGTGTGCATGTGTTTAAGTAGGTGTGGGCTCCCTCTTGCCCACATGAGGCATCTTTTGCCCCGAGGGGTCGAAGGGCAAACCGTGACTCCGGATGCGCGTGTGTCCAAAGTGACGGCGTCCTTGGGGAGAGCGGACAATACCTTGCGTGCAGTGAAGGGGAGAAGGTGCCGTATTCTTAACACGTGTGCACAACAGTGGCGCGCCAGGTAGGGCACCCGCCCCCTGTCATTTGACACATGCACCCTCCAGAGTGGGGGGCTGTGTTGTGGACAGGCCACGGGGGGACCCCCTTAATAGTCCCACATCGGGCAACTCTGATGTGTGCATGTGCTTAAGTAGGTGCGGGCTCCCTCTTGCCCACGTGAGGTGCCTTTTGCCCAGAGGGGCCAAAGGGCAAAACTGTGACTCCGGGTGCGCGTGCGTCCAAAGTGACGACGTCCCTGGGGAGAGCGGATAATACCTTGCATGCGGTGGAGGAAAAAAGTGCCGTACTCTTAACACGTGTGCACAACAGTTGTCTTATCGTCTTGCTATCTCATATATTATCCATATGCCAAACATGATAGGCAAAATGATGAACAATGGGCATCTTTTTTCATAATGAATAATCTCTCGCTTCTCATCATCTAGCCTTGCATGGTGCCTCTCTATAGTGCAAAGCATGCTGCTATAGATTCTAGCTGTGCGATGCCTCTTCTACAAGATTGTTGATAGATGATATGCATATTGTTTTCTTTTGAAGCATCGCATATTAGGATTGAAATCGAATCAGATACTAGCATAATATTTGTTTATCTGATGAATATAAATATAGGTATAGATATTATTCAGATGTAAAAATTTATATCGATATTTATTTTAAATTGATATGGATACGATTCGAACACTAAAAATATAGATAAAATTATGGATATAAGTAAGATAATTAAACTTTATGATTGTAGAACTAAAATATTACTAAATAGATGAAAAATCAAGTTAATATATTATGTTTATATCGTTGCATACTTTCTTAAAATTAATAAGTGGTATATAAATTATTTAGCATTATAAGTAGATTCAAATATTTAGATATAGATCAAATAGATAGTTATCTATTTATATCCATGTCTATATATTTTTTTAATAAATATAAAATATATATGGATATTAGTCGGATACTCAAATTTCTGTCTATATTCAAATTAATTCGGATATAAAAATGGTTCCAAACAGATATTATATCTATACCACTTTCACCCTTCACATATCAATAGTGAAGCTAATGGCCCAGTAGATTGAATGTCATCTTATGTAGCCAACCATATTTGTTCTATATCATGGGGTTCTAGTTAATATACCATCTCAAATTTTGAATATTTTATTCTTTGGGCCAGGTGGATGTATTTATATATACTAGAATGGTGTAATTTTTTGATTTGCTAAAAAATAAATTACAATGGCATCTTTTCGGCTTTTCACGATTTATACTTGTACTTCAAAAGCTCAAAATTTTTAATTAGACCCTAAAACTTTGATTTTGATTGTAAATAGCCCAGTCATCCATCTCCATAAAAATCTATCAACATGTGATATATCATATAAAATAAGTTTAGGCACAAAATTCCATCAATACACTTTTCAGCTGGACTACAAGAGTTGTGTTTTGGCAGAAATGAAAATCTGAGGATACATTAGTCATTTGACACTCATAGTTGATGGCATTATAGTTCAAGTGGACACTTGCGCCATATTGCAACCTATTCATAATTTTTGGGGTCAGATTGAAAATACTGAAATATTTAGAATATTAGTGCAAATCACAAAAAATCCAAAGGGTATGTATATTATTTTGCACCCCAAAAAAGAATGAAACCAAAGTACAAGACTCCATGCAAGGAAGGAGAAGACTACATCGGACGCTTCAATAGGATGAAAGCCTATATATTAACAACAAATTAAAAGGCTTTCAGGTTGAGGAACGGGTTGTATCTTGTGCACGGGAAAAGTTCTAGTGAACGACAACGTGAGCAGAGTTTTTCCATTAGCAAATGTCGTGGTTAATTTCTCTCATTCCAGAATAATCAACAACAAAGGGCTACGACCACTTGGCCCTAACCTGCGGTATCAGTTCCTCCTTGACTTTAGCTATTCTCAAGTCCGTCCTCAATGATGGAAGTGAGTAGAAAATTTCCTAATACCTAGTGTTTCTTTAATTACTGTCCGTAATCCTCTAACAAAGCGACAGGAAGTAAACAGAAGGTGAGAGGTGTCCCAGGCCATCATGTTTTTGGTCGGAGGTTTTTTTCTAAGCACTAACCACATCAGAACCTTGTATTTTTCTGGTGAGGCGACGTTCTACAATGATGAATGGTATGGACAGAGGATGCCATTACTATTTAAGATTCTATGGAGAGAATTGAGAGAAGGATCTTGGAGGACGCTAAATCTCCTTAACAATGGAGCAATACTGCTAGACAAAAGAACAGAGTTTTGGATTTCATGAAGTGCAAACCATAGATATTCTAGCAAACTCGTTAAGGGTCTTCTAACTTTCTGGCACGCAAAATGGTTACCTTGAGTTGCAGAAGCAAAGATCAAGGATGCCCCGAGCCAAAAACAATCTGCGATACAATTTATTATAAAGAAATGGCAGGATCCAAATGAGACCTCTCTTATCCCACATAGGACTAGAGTTCTCTAAAATTACAAAAATAATAAATAAATGATTCTTATTTTATAATAATTTACGAAAGTAAGAAATAAAGAAATAACCCGAAAGTTATAACAATCCAACTAGGAGGCTTGAATCTTCACCATCTACGTCCTTCATTTTATCCAAAATCACACTAATCTTATCTCCACACATCCGTTGATTTATTGCATTGACTTGGTGCAAGACCTTTGAAAATTGTACCAAAAGAAAAAGAAATACTCGAATTGCATGAAGGTTGTGATGGATTTGCACCATAGCGAGATAGAGTTGCACCACCAAAAACTCTCACAGGGAAGCACAAATCTTCGATTCAATTCACTGTTCACTATTATTGAAAAGAAGGGAATTCAAGGGATTTTATATAGTGTTCTAGAGCTTTAGAAACTATCGTGAGGTCCCTAGCTAGACCTCGGCTATGACTTATGAAATTACAAAACAGGGCTTCTAGAGACAAAATCTTTACTTAGAGGGTGATTTGGTTGCTAAAGATCAATTGATCATGACCAAATTGCCATTGGTTGGCTATAAAGTATTATGGACAATCCAATGATTTAGACGGACTCAAACTCCCAAACCAACAGATGACAAGGTTCTTTATCTAAATTATATCAATGATAGACTTGTTGCCATCAGTACCATCAAGACCACAGATTTTGCTATCAATTCACAATTTCAGATTACACTTTGACATCTACCTTTGTTTGATGCAATTCAACTTGCATCCAAATGCTTGCTAGATGATAGTCACACTTGAAGTATCATTTAGAAATTCTATCTGCACTACTTTTGATAATTTTTTAAAATTGTTATTATTATTATTTTTTTTGGAGAAGGCAGAGGAAGTAAGATGCTTCCCCTATGTATGTATATATATATTAAACAGTACAAAAGATTAGGCTCATTTAGAAATTCTATCTGCACTAGTTTTGATAATTTTTAAAATTCTTGTTATCCGCAAAGCTTTCTAACATGACAAATATTTTAAGCTCCTTGGAAACCTGAGTTAAATGCCTCCACATATTTATACTAGACCATCAAATTAGGCTCCCTAGCGATCACCAATGATGTTTGGTGATGCTATTTTGGCCGTATCACGACTTTTAAGGTAAGTGTATTGTCTAGCCAGCTCCAATATGTTAGCTTGAAAAAAATGGCTTTTGACAAATTGTACTAGATGTTCTAATAGATTTCTTCTTTCCACGCCTTTTGGTCCGATGAACCATAAGTTGGTTTCAGTTAGTCTCCATGACTTAATTGTAGTTAGTTTTGTACAAACTACATATATACTGCCTACAATCAAAGGACTCCTGCAATAAGTTAGACTCGAAACTAAAGACAACAAGATTTGTTCCATCCAAAAACTATACCAAATGTGCCCTTATCGTTGTGCTTTTGACTATCAATTCATAGCCTTAGATACTGTACTCATATAGTTTCTGCTTTCTTGCAATAACTTTGTCATCTGTTATGATAAAATTCAATTTATGCCAGAAAGTCTAGCCATTGGAGGGCATGATTGAATATAGTCTTTTATGATTATTCATGTTAAGATTTGACGTCTCGAGATTCAGTCCATATTGATCTCACAACGAGGTTCGCAGCGAAAATGGAGTCCAACGAGACCAAGATCATCCCAAACGGAGCTTGGATGGAGGAGATACGAGCTTTTGAAGTCGGCACGAGATTCGAGGCGGCGGAGGACCGCCGGCAGCCGGCAGCGGGCGGCGCGCGG
>KE504810.1:958731-988414 GCA_000441515.1 Elaeis oleifera | reverse complement strand
TCTCTCTCTCTCTCTCTCTCTCTCTCTCTCTGCCCCTCTCTTAGTTTTGGTATGTCTTAGATCAGTACAGTACATACCAATACCCTATGAAATTGATAGGTATGACTCCTGATAACGGTTCAGCAAATCTTGCCGACTCACGAAAAAATGAAGACAAGTAGATGATCTACATGGGTTGAATGGAGAGAGATACGAGGACTATGGGTATCTTCTGATATCGCACGGTTGCAACGCTCAGCCTCGTATCAAAAGCAAACCCCATTTTTCCATTGGGAAAAAACATGGGGTCAAGGTGCATTCATGTAAAATGACACCAGTCCAGATAATCACCATTTTCCCAAAACGAGGAGGACGCTCAGTCTTAACATAAGAACTTGGAAGTTCAAGTGGCTAAATAACCAATCTTGGATGTTCATAGCTGAGCTCGAGCCAATCTAGACCAAAGAGTTAGCTTCCGCAAATGGCTAAAGAATGAAGCTTTGACAACTTATATATCACAGCCAAAACGAACATGCAGGTTGCGTTGCTTGCAGCCCTACTGTAAATGATTAGTAGACAGGAACAGATGTGTGAAATACTTGGTAAACAAAACTTCCACCCTCGTGATGCACAGAGGTAGATCGAGTGGACAATTTGCTATATTGGGTTTATCAGTATGACAAGCCTTCGACGCGACAGCACGCAAGTCTTTCATGGAAGAATATGCAATGAAAAGTGAAGATGAATCCTGCAAGTTTTGTTTTGCTCTTATGCATGTCCAAACCGTTGGAGGACAATACCGAGTAAGTCCAAGCCTGTTAGAAGGCAAAATTTATATTGCAATTTGATCGCCCCACTAGTTCCGCTTATATTAAGTTCCCATTCAGCCTTGCATTTTAACACAAATATACACATGACATGGTGTTTATTAACCTATAATTCTTACTTATAGTAAAACTCTGATTGATAATGCAGTTTGGTAGCATCAACTGTTAAATCAACTTTGACCACTAACTTGAAATTGACCCTGAGATTATAGATAACTTGAGGGTGATCCACACGGAATGAGAATAGTATGCAGGATCTTTCATGTTCAGTAGTTTTAGTAATGAAAGGACTAATCCTTTAGAAACACTTACTATCATTGAATATGACCATAACATATGACTGGATGGTGCTAGTTAAATATCTGGATTCCTTTTCATGAACAACATACCTTCTCACGGAGCCTGACAATCATATCCATCATCAATTGGGTCTGCATTCAGAAGGGAGAAAATAGGTGTTTGAGTTAATTCTTTCTTCGAGTCTAGCATGGACCTATATCCATAATGTAGTATTGTTATCTCTAGTAATGGTTCTTTGTAAAAGATTTATTGAAAAGCAAACTTTACAGAAATATGTGCTCATGTTCGTACTACTGACTAAAAAGTTGCCAGAACATCTGACGAGTGTGCATTATTCCAGTACCTCAGTCTAGTATTTTGTGAAAATAAATTGGATGAATTTCTTGAATAGCTGCAGATACCTCTGAGATGTACAAGTTATCTAAGTTCAGAAGACTATATAGTTGACAAAATATTGGAAACATTGCACTTCAGATGTTGCCAAGCTATCCAAGTTCAGAAGATTATATAGTTGACAAAATATCAAAAATGTTGCACTTCAGATGTCGTTAATATTTTGTTGTATCATCTGAGGCTTGTTTTGCAATGTGTCTAGAGGCAAAGCAGTTAAACAAGCCCTAGGACTTGCCAGATGACTTTCTGTTGTATGCTGCATATTATCGGAGTCCACACACCTTTGCTACTTCATGAAATAATAAATTTTAGAAGAGAGTAGGCCTAAATATAAAAAGGTATGATCAGTGTTGGAAATAACCCTGGATCCAGATCTTACTTGGACGTGAAAATGAAATAAATTAATGGGCAATAAACAAAGATAGAGAAATAATGAGATACAAAAATTTACGTGGTTTCGCTTTTAAGCCTACGTCTACGGGCGAAGATGATCAAAGAAATTTTCATAAAACGGAGATATTATAAAATACTCAAAATTCTCTCAAACTCTTTGCCTAAATACATCCAAATCTCACTTGCTCTTACAAGCTCACACTCATTTTGCTTGCTTGCCTCAAATGCCACACAATGTGGCCTTTATATAGCATCCATATCATATCTTGCAAGAATCTTCCAAGATCATATCATATCTATGCATATCCTTATCATATCTATCCAAAGATTTTATCAAATCTTTTGTATATCCCACATTGGTCACATGGGTTAAATGCTTGGCCACCATTCATTTGAAATCTTTGCAAGATCTTCCACATTTATCACATGGGTTTGGGCATTAATTGATTCAAGACACAATTAACAAATCTTCACCTTGGCTTAAATTGATTAACTGCCATTAAAAAATTCTTCAATCATCTTCTTCAAAATTTTCTTAAAGGCAAATCTCAACTTCAACAAATACTAATCAAGTCCAAGCAATATCTGAACTTGTTCACTGTGAGAGATTTAGTCATCATATCAGCTGGATTATCTATAGTACCAATTTTTTCACGATAATTTTCCTTCAAAATAATATCACGGACAAAATAGTATTTCGCATCAATGTGCTTCGTCCTTTCATGAAACATCTGGTCCTTTGTCAAAAGGATATCACTTTGACTATCACAATGGACGACAGTCACTTGTTGATTGGAGCTAAATTCACCAAATAAACCTCTCAATTAAATAACTTCCTTTATAGCCTCAGTTACTGCCATATACTCTACTTCAATAGTAGATAATGCAACTGTAGATTGTAAAGTAGCTTTCCAGCTGATAGCACAGCACAATCACTGAGGGTAAACACATACCTCGTAATGGATCTTCTTTTATCAAGATCACCTGCATAATTAGAGTCAACATAACAAACTATATTATCTTTCGTCCTTCCAAATTCCAAACATGCATTAGTAGTACCGCGTAAATATCTCAACATCCATTTCACTGCCTGCCAGTGTTTTTCTTAGATTGGACATATATCTACTGACAATACTAATTGCATGTGAAATGTCAGGACGAATACAAACCATAGCATACATGGTACTGCCAACTGCATTAGAGCAGGGAACATGTGACATATATTGAATTTCTTATTTGACTGTGGTAACAATGCAGCTGAAAGTCTAAAATGAACAGCAAGCGGAGTACTTACAGGTTTGGTGTTTTTCATTCCAAAACTTTCTAAAATTTTTCAATAAAACTCTTTTGAGTTAGATACAATTTACCTGCAGTTCTGTCTCTCTGAATCTCCATACCCAAAATTTTTTTAGCTGCTCTCAAATCTTTATTCAAATTCACCACTCAACTTTGATTTCAACATGTTAATTTCAGATATATCTTTGACAGCAATAAGCATATCATCAACATAAAGTAACAAGTAAATGAATGAGCCATCATTAAGTTTTCTGAAATAAACACAGCTATCATATTGGCTCCTAGAATAGCCATGTCTAATCATAAAAGAATCAAACTACTTATACTACTGTCTGGGAGACTGTTTCAAATGATACAATGATTTCTTCAACAAACAAACATGATCTTCTTTACCTTAATTTAAACCCTCAAATTGTTGCATGTAAATTTTCTCTTCAAGTTCACCATGCAAGAAGGTAATTTTAATATGTAGTTGCTCTAATTCTAGATCATGCATAGCAACTAATGCAAGCAAGATACGAATAGAGCTATGTTTAATAACAAGTGAGAAAACATCATTAAAGTCAATTCCTCGAACCTGACTATAGCTCTTAGCAACTAATCATGCTTTATATCTAATATCTTTAATACCATGAGTGCCTTTTTCTTCTTGAAGACCTATTTGCAACTAACAATTTCTTGTCTTTAGGCGGCTTGACCAATTTTCAAGTTTGTTCTTCTGAAGAGACTTCACCTCGTCCTGCATAGCCACAACCACTTGCCTGAATCAACACAGGAGACAGCCTCTAAATATGTTGAAGGCTCATCAACAGTATTTGTCTTTCTGCCACAGCTAACGCAAATGAGACAATCTTCAAATCTTACAGGTCTCATCTTCTTTTTTGGTAGCTTATGTTTGGTAATAAAATATTCTTCCTCCTCAACATGTGGTGTTTCCTCCTCAACATGTGGTGTTTCCTCTACTTCAGTAGAGGCAGGCATCTGAACTGAGCTTTGGAGAGGGGTTACATTCTCCACCTCAAACTCCACCTGCTTAGAACTCTTAATACCTGCATCAGAAGAAACAGAAATCTCCTTTCTCGAATGTAACATAGCAGATTCATCAGATATAACATCTCTACTAATTATCAATTTTCAAGACTTAGGATCGAGGCACCATAATTTGTATCCTTTTATACCAGAAGGATAACCAACAAATATGCACCTTTTAGATCTAAGTTCTAACTTACTATCATTAACATGTGCATAAGCAGGACACCCAAATATCCTTAAATCAGAATATTCAACAGGTTTACCAGACCATACCGCTTCTGGAGTCTTTTACCCAATTATTGTGGATGGAGAACGATTTACCAAATAACAAGCTGTAGAAGCTGCTTCTGTCCAAAAGTTTTTCAATAGGCTAGAATTTGATAATATACAGCGAACTTTTTTCAAGAGCATTCTGTTCATATGCTTTGTTACACTATTCTACTGTAGTATGCCTCTGACTGTAAGGTGACGAACAATGCCCTTAATTTTACAAAATTCATTGAAGTCACCTTCACAGAATTTCAAGCCATTGTCTGTACTGAGTCACTTGACTTTTCTTCCAGCCTACTTCTCAACTAAGGCCTTCCATTGCTTAAAGGTAGTAAATACATTATTTTTATGCTTCAAACAATAGATCTATATCTTTTTGGAATAGTCGTCAATGAAGGTAAGCATATACCGGGCATCACCTTTTGACAGGGTACGTGCAGAACCCTAAAGATCTAAATGAATGTCGTCCAGAGTATCTTTAGTTCTATGAGCTATCGTACTGAAAATGACTTTTTCTATTTTTTGAAAATACAATGCTCACAAAAGTCTAATTTTGATGTACTTTAACCACAAAGAAGACCTTTTCTGCTTAACACTGTTAAGCCTTTCTCACTTATACATCCCAGTCTCATATGCCATAATCTGGTGACATCTGAGTCTGATATGGAAGATGTAGACAAGGCTATTGTACCTGTAATTGTAGAGCCTTGCAGCACAAATACTTTACCCAACTTCTCAACTTTCATCATAACTAAGGAGCTTTTGACAACCTTCAAAACTCCATCTCCAACAGTATATCTGTAGCCATTCGTATCTAAAGTACTCAAAGAGATGAGATTTCTCTTTAAGTCTGGAATATGTCGAACATCAATCAAGATTTTGACTACTCCGTCATGCATCTGGATTTTAACTGTGCCCACTCCTGCAACTTTGCAAGCATGATTGTTGCCCATCAACACAACTCCATTTACGAATTCATATGTGGAGAAACAGTCCTTGTTGGAACACATATGAAATGAGCAAGCTGTATCCAGAATCCATACATTTTTATTTTGGATCCATCATCACTAACCAAGAGAACATCACATTGCTTATGATTCTGCACAAGACTGGCTTCAGCAGGTTCATCCTTCTTCTGGTCTCTATTCTGCTGTTTGTTCTGTAACTTGAAGCATTTTGCTTTGATATGCCCCTTTTCTTACAATAATTACAAGTCAAATTTCTGTATCTAGACTTTGATCTAGACCTTAGCTTTTGACTGCTAGCAGAGCTTCTATCTGTAGACCTTCCTCTGACGAGTAGACCTTCTGTCGGGTTGTCATTTCTACTCGTGCTAAGCTCTTTATCAATAAGTTCTTTTGAAAATAGAGCTGCTTTAACATCCTCTAACTTTAGAGTTGGCCGACTATAAATTAAAGTATCTCTAAAGTGCTTGTAGGATGGAGGTAGTGAGCGAAGTAGCAAAAAGAGCTTGATCTTCATCATCATAAGAAATCTCCATATTTAGTAGATCCACAAGGATAGTGGAGAAATCATCAATATGAGATTTAATAGACGCACCTTCGGCCATGCTGAGTGTGTAAAGACGGTGCTTTGCTACCAACTTGGTGGTGAGATTCTTTGTAATATATAAAGATTCAAGCTTGTCCCACAAATCTTTGGCTGTCTTCTCTTGCATGACTTCTCGCAAGACTTCATTTGACAAGCATAACTGAATGAAATCAACGGCTTTATCATCCATCTCCTGCTTCTTTGCCTCATCCATGGTGCTAGATAATTTGTCTGTACCCAGTAGTGCCTAATGTAGACCATTCTGAGTTAAGATTGCGTGCATCTTAACTTGCCACATAGTGAAACTCATATTGTGATCAAATTTCTCAATATCAAACTTTGTTATTGCCATCTCAAAACCCAAACAAGAATTAGCTATAATAGCTTTGATACCAGTTTGTTGGAAATAACCCTGGATCCAGATCTTGTTTGGGTGTGAAAATGAAATAAATTAATGGACAACAAACAAAGACAGAGAAATAATGAGACACAAGAATTTACGTGGTTTAGCTTTTAAGCCTATGTCTACGGGCGAAGATGATCAAAAAAATTTTCATAAAATGGAGAATTACAAAATACTCAAAATTCTCTCAAACCTTTTGCCCAAATACATCCAAATCTTACTTACTCTCACAAGCTCACACTCATTTTGCTTGCTTGCCTCAAAAGCCACACAATGTGGCCTTTATATAGCAACCATATCATATCTTGCAAGGATCTTCCAAGATCATATCATATCTATGCATATCCTTATCATATCTATCCAAAGATCTTATCAAATCTTTTGCATATCCCACATTTGTCACATGGGTTAAATGCTTGGCCACCTTTCATTTGAAATCTTTGCAAGATCTTCTATATTTATCACATAGGTTTGGGCATTTATTGATTCAAGACATAATTAACAACCAGCATCATGAATTGAGCTGATTCAAAAGGTAAGGACTTAATTTAGAGGATAGATTTGGAAAGATCATGAGTTCATCTGATTTAGAAGGTAGTAACTTGATTTGTGGGTAGATATGGCCAACTTAATCAAGCATTTGTTAAGCCAGTAGTTACGCATGGTTAATTGGTTATATGCAGCTGAGTTGGAATGGAAAAAAATATTAAATAAAGCACAATAAAAAAACAAAGAACTTCTAATGTGCACTTCTGAGAGATGGGTCGTTTGCATCTGTTAGATAATAGCAAAAAAGATCAAAATGCCCACAACGTTCTCAGAGTCCTAAATCTTACTCAAATATTAATTGCGTTGACTGTGGCACCATCTTGTGCTGAAATTCAAAAAATTGAATACTCCGATCTGAAAGTATAATTAGCTGTCAGTATATTGAGTCACACATTAACCTGTGACCTGGCCTGTCAAAGTTGACAATTATTTAACTTATTGCCTTTGTAAATCTAAAAGATTGAATGACTGCAATATACTTCCTAAAGTAGCAATACTCTGGGTCCAGTTATCAAAACCATTTCCTAGTGCAACCAGAGCCTATAAATCCTTCTAAAGTGCATCTACATAATTCATCTAGTATATACATATTGGAAATACTCAGAACTGCCAAAAAATATAGCTTTTCAGAGGGGGGACATCAACATTACAGCAGTGCTTACTGTATGGCATTATACCTTCCAAATTCCATCTTCTATATCCTCATGAAGTATTCTTAAGCTTCGGTAGCATATAGATAACGGTGTCTGCATTTACTGCTTTCAACCTTTGTCAACCCAACAGCATTTTCTTGAATCTCATGGAAAGAGGAAGAGGTCCCTGGAGAAGTGAGTCCGTGTTGTCGGAAATTATGGGGGTGCTTGGTTGGAGGGATGTGGGGGTCTGGAATCGGACGGAATTATGGGGGTGCTTGGTTGGAGGGATGTGGGGGTCTGGAATCGGAATAGAAATGGGCAACTCCCATTCCAACCGTTTAGTTGGGAGGAATCCCATTCCGATTCCGATTCCAAAGTAGAATGGGAATGGCCCAATTTATATAAAACTCAATCCTTATTCTTCTCTATGGATTCAAATTTCATTCTAATTTCGATTCCGATTCCGATCACGAACCAAGCACTTCGAGGGATTTGGCCATTCCAATTCTGATTCCAAGCCACTCTGATTTCCATTCCTATTCTAATTCCGGTGGTGAACCAAGCACCCCCTATATCTATTGAGCAACAACTTTTGCATGTGCCTTCACTATCTCTAAGGACATTCCCCATTGATTTCTTTCACCACCCTTTCTATAATCCAACCTCTACTTTCAAGTCGATGATCCAGTCAGCAGCTTCAGTTTTAACATCTTGAATCATGCCTGATGGCTTACACGTATTTGTCTCAACGACCAGCTTCTACATGTCTAAAGAAGTCTACACTCTCTAGTGAATTGCCTATCATCAAGATATGACCCTGTTATCATCCATTTTTATCAATTTCTGCCTTTGGAACTTGTCTCCATCCCTGCAGATAGAGTAACTTTGAGAACCATCGATATGTTATGAACTTATGATCATTCAGAGAATGTGCATCGGAGGAAATGGTGATCGATGCAAGAGCAAAATGGGCAATTATAAGGCATCTAAGAAGCCGAAGTCGAGGCATAATATATTTATGCAACTGTACTAATGCTAAAGCTTCAAAATCACCATCTTCAGATTACTGTTTATAAAGAATCTTTGTTCTCATCATATTTGTACAAGTAGATTCCCTAGGGGAGATTGTCAAGTAAACTCTACAACACTGGTAAGCCTCCAACACTGGTAGCAGTCACTTTCACCACTGCTAAGATGTTTGAACTAGCAACAACTGCGGCAAGGGTCAATCATTCACTGTAGTGGCTTAATCAAATGATATCATTATAGAAGCATGAAGTGCTATATGAATTAGAATTTGCAGCATCAAATAATAACAGATTTGACAGCATCCAGATTGCCACAGAGGGAGAGAAATTTAGTTCTAGAGCTAATAGACTTATAGGTTATCCAAAGATGTAGTTACTAGTTAGATTATGAAAGTGCTTTCCTTTGGGTGGGATTGGGGGAAGTTGGGCTGTGCTGCCAAGGATTTCTTAGTGGGCAGAATGTTACTGTCATCTGTTTTAGGAGTTAGAAAAGGATGATGGCAAAACAGGAGAGATATGTTTTGGTTAAGAAGAGGATTCCTTATATGGAATGGGTTGTAGTCTATGAAAGATGGTGGGATAAGATCAAACAAGTCTATTAGAGTTCATGTGATGAGTTGGGTTTGTGACTGGTCAAGCTTCAATGATTGGAGGGTGAAAGCTAGAAATTTGCTAAGTATGCCGAGGAAATAATAGTATCTTTGCATAGCTTCTATAAGAATCATGATGAATATTATAATAAGTTGTCAAGATCATGACAACTATGGTAGCATAACCACAGGAATTCCAAGATCAGAATATCATGGTTATTATGGTCATAAATATCATGACTATTATGATAGTGATTATCATCGCTATTATGACAGCATCACTATAGAGATTTCAGGGTCAAATTTATCATATTTATTTGATTGTGATTATTAGACACAATTGTATAGCTACCATATCTGTTTGGATACAATTGTAAAACTATCATAATAGCTATTCCATTTTAGTATATTTAAAGAGCTGTATTCATGAAGTTGATAAGCAGAAATACAACATTATCTTTTCCATTAACATGGTATCAAAGAACCCAGTTCCATAACCCTAGCCCCACCCATCTCCACCACCTCAAACCATCACTGCCGCCTCCTCCCTCACCACCCACTGCCTTTCTTCTTGATCCACCTCTATTTCTTGACATTTTTTTCTCTCTTCTTTTATACGGCGTAGGTATCTTTCCTATGCCATGTGAAGGTTATCTGACTGTCTTTTTGGCTATCTACTAATCACAAAAGCGGTACATTGCCCGTGATTCTCTTGGCTACCGCCCCATGGCTGTTTGGTTATTTCTGTCCTCTTCTCTGGCTGCTATGGCATCCTCAAATGACGATAACAAACAATTCTTGACATTTCTGACTCCCGATTCTGACGATGTGTTCAAGAATCTAATGGCAACTACAGTGAAGCTTAATGACACTATCTTTTATGGGTCCAATCATTCAAACTATTTATTGATGCCCCACGGAAGGTGCAGCACTTGACTGATGATCCTCCAAATTTCAATGATCCCACCTATGAAGACTAGCTGGCTAGTGACTGTTGTGTTATGTCATGATTATTGAATAGCATAGAAGAGAAGGTTAGTGCTAGTGTCATGTTCTTAAAGACGACTGAGTAAATCTGAGACACCCTCAAAGAGATGTATGGGCATAAGAAGAATATCACAAGAGTATTTGAACTCTATGAGTAATCCTTCACACTACAGCAAGATGATAAGTCTGTAGCCGATTACTATGCCTCTCTGAGAGGTATTCTTGACTAGTTAGATTCACATCAGCCTCTAATCTTGGATCTACAGAAGTTAAAAGACTATCGTGAAGGTCTGGCGGTTGCAAAATTTCTATCTTGATTGAATCCATCTTTAGTTCATCAAATTCATGGTCAGATTCTTGGTGGTGATTCAATTTTTTCTCTGTCTGCGATTTTTTTTAGAGTTCTACGTGTCTCCACTAGAACATCAGCCTCCACCATCACATATCAGATGGAGCATTCGGCTATGGCTATTGGTGGTCGTGGTTGAGGCCATGGTAGAGGATGTGGTACAGATTAAGGGAGAGGCTGTAGTCATCGTCCGCTCACATTTGACAAGGGACCATGTCACTGTTCACATTATGGGCATAACAATCATGTGTCTAAGAAATGCTGGCTCAAGTTTGGCAAACCTGATTGGGCGCAGTCGGCCTCTACCGAGACTACGACTGATACTCCTATTCCACCACCGTTGGCTTCTTCTTTTGGCATGATGTAGATCTCACAGGCTGAGTATGAAAATTTCTTAGTTCCAATCTACTCAATATGCACAGACAACTACTCACGCCACCACTCCAAGTATTGGTGCATTTATTGCTTCCTCTGGTAGTTCCTGGGTATTAGATTTAGGAGCATCATCTCATATGGCAGGTATAAAAACCAATTTCACTTTCTTGTCTACTTCTAGTCTTGTTCCTTCTGTTGCTGTTACTGATGGCCTTCTTATCCAATTTTTGGTGAAGTTGTTCGTGTTTTCTCATCACTTTTTTTAGATCATGTGCTTTATATTCCAAAATTTTTTGTTAGCATTTTATCCATTAGCCAAATAACCAAATCTAAAAATTGCTCTGTGATATTCTTTCCTACATATCGTGTTTTTCAAGATCTACAGACTGGGACGAGGATTGGTTTTGGGAGTGACAAAGATGGCCTCTATTATCTTGACCAAGGTTCGTCGTACCGGTACCGGACCCCGTACCGGTGAAATTCTGTTTAATGTCGGTACGCGGTTCGGTACGGTACGGTAATGTCGGTACACTCCGGTATGGCGTACCGATACGAGACCGGTACGGTACGATACGGACGGTACGGGACGGTACGGGACGGTACGGCATTCAATGATCTTGACAATGGTGCATCTTCCAATGTTCTAGCTATGGTTTCTTCATTGTCGTCTATCTCTCCATTATTATGGCACTACCGATTAGGTCATCCTTCCTTACAGAAGCTAAGTCAAGTTTGCCTTTTAAGTCGTCTGTATCTTTTTAGAGTGTGAATCCTGTCAATTAGGTAAGCACTATCATTCTTCTTATCCAAGTCGACTCAATAAATGCAGTTCCATCCCTTTTGAGTTAGTTTATTTTGATGTCTGGGGTCCATGTCGTTTTACTTCTATTACTGGATTTAAATATTTTATTATTTTTATCGATGATTATTCTAGAATGACCTAGGTGTGTATGTTGAAAGACAGAACACAAGTTTCTGATGTTCTCAAAATCTTTATAATAAATAAAATCTAATTTTCATATCCATTCGTATTTTTCACACTGATAATGCTCTTGAATTTTTGAAGCATGATGTATCTCAATTCTGCTATTCTCATGACATTTTACATCAGACTAGTTGTGCCCACACCTCTTAACAAAATGATGTTGCAGAAAAAAAACATCGGCACTTACTAGATATTGCTCGTACTCTCATGATTCAAATGCATGTACCCAAATATTTGTAGGCAGATGATATTTTGTCTGCTTGTTATTTGATTAACCGAATGCCATCATCAATTCTCCATGGAGATATCCCTTATTCGTGTCTCTATCCTGATAAACCCATTCTCCCTTATTCTATACGTTTTTGGGTGTATCTGTTTTATGCAGGATCTTCATCCTGGTCTTCGTAAATTGTCATCCAAGTTAGTCGACTGTCTTTATAAGGTATTCACAGACTCAGAAGAGATATAGGTGTTATGATCTGGTGACTAAAAAGTATCACACATCTACGGACGTTATCTTTTTTGAGTCTACTCCTTATTTCTCTGACGGATCTCCAAACCTCACTATTGAGCATATTCTTCTTCCTCAATCAGTTGAATTTGTACCTGTTCATGTTATAGATAAACCATTGTGGGTATATATCGGAAGATAGATCTCAGGCACCTATCTTTACTCAAGCTGATTCCTCATCTTCAGTTGGAGATCCAAGCCATCAACAACCTGAATCTCTTGTGATTACCTCAGATTTGGATCTACCTATTGCTCTCCGCAAAGATAAATGATCTATCACAGCTCATCCTATTTTCATTTTGTTTCTATGATCGTCTTACCCTTCCTTTCACCAGTTTGTCTTGTCCCTGTCATCTATGTCTGTACCTAGATCTTACAAGGAAGCTTTGGATAATCCAGCTTGGAAGGTTGATATGGATGATGAGATGGCCGCTCTTCTCTCTAGAGGTAATGGGATCTAGTTGATCCTCTTATTGGCTCTAAAATTGTTGGTTGTAGGTGGGTGTTCACTGTCAAATATAAGCCAAATTTGATAATAGACAGATACAAAGCCGGACTTATTGCAAAAGGGTTTACTTAGAATTATGGCGTTGACTATTTTAAGATATTTTCACCAGTTTCTCGGCTAAATTCCATCAGGATAATCATCTCAGCTGCTGTCAACAATTCCAGCTAAATGTCAAAAATGCTTTCTTGTATGGTGATTTGCAAGAGGAGGTATACATGGAGCAACCTCCTGGGTATGTTGCTCAGAGGAGAGAACATAGTGTGCAGACTTAAGAAGGCAATTTATGATCTCAAACAGAGTCCTCGTGCTTGGTTTGACAAGCTCAACCAAGTTATTATGGCATTTGATTTTCATAAGTGTAACTCTGATCATTGTATTTTTGTTCGTGAAAACTCTACAAAAACTGTTATTTTGGCTGTTTATGTTGATGACATACTATTGACCGGGAGTGATCTAAGTGGAATAGAGGAAACTAAGGAGTACTTAAAATGGCATTTTGTTGCCAAAGATATGGGGAACCCTAAATACTTTCTTGGGATAGAAATTCCATACAACAAAAAAAGTGTGTTCCTTTCTCAGAGGAAGTATGCTTTAGATTTATTACAGGAGATGTGATTACTTGGGTGTAAATTTGAAAATACTTCCATTAACATTGATCCAGAGTTCTGGGCTGAAGATCCAGAATTATTTGAAGATGTTACACGATACAGGAGGTTGATAGGCAAACTCATTTATCTTACTGTTACTAGACCAGACATAGCCTTTGCAGTGGAGGTTGTAAGTCAGTTTATGCAAAAGCCTAAAATAGTTCACTGGAAAGCAGCTTTAAGAATATTAGCTTATGTTAAGAATTCACCAGAGAGATCTACTGTACAAGAAGTATAGACATCTTAGAATTGAAGCCTATTCGGACTCTGGATATGCAGGAGATAAAGGGGACAGAAAATTCACATCAGGATACTGCATGTATGTGGGAGGTAATCTTGTAACATGGAGAAGTAAAAAGCAGAATATTGTCGTCAGATCTAATGCCAAGGCTGAGTATAAAGCTATGGCTTATACTACTTGTGAGATGATGTGGATAAAATCTTTAATGTCTGAGTTTGATTTTGATCATCCTGATCCTATGGCTATATACTGTGATAATTGGGCAGCCATTTATATTGCCAGCAATCCTGTGTTCCACGAGAAGACCAAGCACATTGAAGTAGATTGTTATTTTGTAAGAGATGCTGTGATGAACAACATTATCAGAACACTATTCACTCTATCATCCAAACAGTTAGCTGACATTTTGACTAAATCTCTACCTTCTAGTATTTTTAACTCTATGTGTAATAAGCTGGGTATGTTTGATATATATGCTCCAGCTTGAGGGGGAGTATTAAAATCATGGTGAATATATTATAATAAGTTGTCAAGATCATGACTACTATGGTAGCATGACCATTGGGATTCCAAGATTAGAATATCATGACTATTATGGCCGTAAATATCATGACTATTATGGTAGTGATTATCATAGCTATTATGGTAGCATCACTATAGAGATTCCCGGATCAAATTTATCATCTTTATTTGATTATGATTATTAGACACAATTATATAGCTACTATATCTATTTAGATACAATTGTAAAGCTATTATAGTAGCTATTCCACTTTAGTATATTTAAAGAGCTGTATTCGTGAAGTTGATAAGCAGAAATACAACATTATTTTTCCACTAACAGCTTCTAATGAAGGCAACTTATTGGCTAATTATTCAAATAGAATGTCATGTAAAGTTTCTAAATCAACACAAATTGGAAGACAGAAACTAGATATAAAACGAAGACGCTAGCATTTTCTGGTTAATCACTAGAATTGGTTATTAAGTTTGTTAGTGAGAATCTAGATATGATTTTGACTAAACGAAATTTGATTTTAAAAGATTATAGTTCCGTATGGTATAAAATAGAGGTGCTTAGAATGGAAGTTGGGCAGCAAAGAAGGTAGGAGAGGGGACTCGAAAAAAAGGTTTAAGGTCTATATTTAAGATTGTGGTTTTATTCTAGGGAATCTGGTAGCAACTGAGTAAAGAATTTATTGAATTACCATGGCCAGAGACTATTGTATGGAGCACTTGTTTGCTTAGGAATTAAACTATCAATTCAAGAATGAAAACAGATGACTTATTCTAGGCATGAAAGGTTTGTGTACATTTCTCTAATGGCGCTTGCACAAAGCTCAATGCTGAGTTTTTCATGATTTCCAGTAAACTTGAAATTCTCTCATTTAAACATATCTCCAACCACAAGGTTAGCGCAAAAAATAGATAAGTGCAATAAAAAGATCAGCGACGATTAATGAACTGAATATAGAGTCCAGAAAGAGCAAACTTGTTATCTGTCATTAGTTATAGCAAGTTTTGGGATATGAGAATACAGTCATGATGAGTTAATTTCTCATAAATCTTATTTCTGTCATTAGGTGATGCTACGACTCTACGAGCATGCAGCCCTTTCTTTTGAAAGCCTTATGCTTCACTTTTATAACATTTCCTTCACCACCTACTAAATCAAATAACAATCTTAAACATCACCATTAGGAAATATGTTTACCAAATTGAGTTTTAAGATGATGCTCTGCAAGAATTAGTTTCACTAAGCGTAAGTGTTAATGCCATGTTCTTTTGCTTCTTAAAAGGCATTATAAAATGCTACTTGCTAATATGGCTGTTATCTTCCCATTCAAGTGGAGAAGGGATTCTAAACCTTCGCATTTAAGTGAATGTGCAAGGACAGACCCTGATTTTGAAAGTTGAGCTAAAGGCTAAAAGGAATAGCAAGAGAGATCAAAGACATGGTGAGTGAGTATACTTGGCTGAGGAAGCTCAAGCATATAATGGACATGCTCGAGCCTTAGAACAATCATTTTTAAACATGATAACTGAAAGGTCAACCACATTAATGAGAAAAATCATAAGGATCTCAGCAAAGACAACATAATTTATCCTTAAGCAGCGTTGGAAGATACCAAAAGTTAAAGACTTTAACGAGAGAAATCATGTAAATGCTAATAAAGACGGCCTAAATTTATCCTTGGGCAGTAAGGGTAGATAATTACATGAATTTGGGGTAATAAATGGCCTGAGTGAGGGAATTAATATTACTTGGTAAAAAATTAGAATTGAATATATACTTGCACAAAAGATCTGAGAATGCTTATGACAATGTCGATCACAAATTCCTATAATTTGTTTAATGAGGGTCTCCTCTATTTAAGAAAGTAAGGTCTGTTCACTTTGCAAAACTAATATAAAAACATTTTTAACAATGTTGTGTAGCATGGAGTGATGTCCTTCTGCGGGAGATACAATTACATATACAGTGGTTGGAAAAGGCATAGACAGTATGAACATGGATATAAGGAGACTTCAGTAATGGAGAGAGGCTTCCATTGATGTGGAAGGTCCAGAAAGAGGATCAATGATAATTAGCCCGAAGTCATAGAAAGCAAAGATCCAAGTCCCAGCAGTACGTTTCATAGGACATCAGGATAGAGTACCATTTCATGTCTCGGGACCGGACCATCCTATTAGCATCTCAATATCTTGATCGGAACGTCTTGGGACATCCTGTCCCAATGGTCGGGAGAGGGCGGGATGGTGGCTATCCCATTCAATGAAAAATTGGGATAGTGCCATCCCACGAGATTTAAAATTTTGATAGAAAGCGATTGCAACATTGCTTTTTCCACGTGTTTAGAACTTAGCAGGAATTTTTGTTATATGATTTAGCTTCAGTTCAGCTACCAGACAAAATTGTCATGTAGTCATATTCATCCAAGTTCTCAAATGTTTTTGTTCAAATGATGAGAGAGATTTTTGTGAGGGTAATAGTGCATGCGCAAACAAAAATTGCATCTGACCTTTCTTGACATTGTTTGCTTTAGTGCACAATCTAAGTCCTTTTCAATTTGACTAAGCTCATCCAAGCTCAGCTGGGCAACATTTGATTCATCAAGGGACCTGCAAAATATTTCACTCTGAATTAACCCATGCATAAACTATAGTGTTCTTTATTTTGCAGATTTGGTAGGAAATGTTACCATTGAGCAATCTGCAGAAGTTCATATTTGGTTCTTGGACAAGCAAAGCCTTTGACAAGACCCTGTGCAACAATGATGAAGCAATGTTAAGTGAACAATAATAACTAGTTTACTTTAGATACACCACCATCCACCACGCTTAGGGCATGCTACTCAACATATCCATTACAACAACAAACATATATATGGAGATACATGAAAGCTGAGCATGTTCACCAGTTTCATGTAAGTCCAAATATATCTGGTCTGGTTTATTAGGCATTAGCATAGATTGTTGTTATAATCAAGGTTCGCCAAACCGATACCGAAACCCATACCAATCGGCTACCAGTTTTGTATGGTACTGTTTCAGTACCATACCGACACACGGTATGGTAAGCCGTGCTATTCGATACGGCACACCAATTTCTTTTTTGGGGGTTTTCAATTTTTTTGGCTCCCAAGAGCTTTAATCTTTTTTTTTTTGTTGAATAATTTTAAGCTCCAATTAATGTTTGTTGATGTGGATCTAAGCTTGACATGATGCTTTACTCTAGGGACAACCTTGCAAGGACTAGCCAAGGGACAACCTTATAAGGACTAGTCAGATGTGACCCCACTCATTAATGAATCGATATTGAACATTAAATAAAGATATTACTGGACCATAATATGCTCAAATCAAATAAATATAAAATGATATTAATTAGTTGTATGTATTTAAAGTATACATATTGAGATTTAGAATCTTGTCGAATGCCAATATTGCACAAAAATATTCGAATCATTTGCATAATCAAAAGGCACATCAATCCATCTACGATGCTTGGGCTTGGACCCATCAAACCAAGCTCCTTTATTTTCCTTCGCATGACACCACTTTTAGTGTGTGGAATAAATATGGAGAAGGGAGGCGTGTGTCTTATTAATGTGTGCGCTATCTCTCTTTATGTGCAGTCATGGCACAAGCAAAAAGAAAAAAAAGGATTAAGACAAGGACGTGGAAGGGGGGATAACCGCATCGCAAGACCCAATGGAAGGCCCCATCCTCTTTCTTCTTTTCTTCCGTTCACATTGCACTCTCTCTCCCTTCTATGCTTTCAATGATTTTCTCTCTCTCCCGCACTCACCTCTCTCTCTCTCTCTCTCTCTCATGTTCTCATGCTCCTACTCCCCTTCTAATTTCTCTCACACACATGCCTAGCCCTTGAGAAGTACTACTACTCTTTTCATCCTCTCTAGCCTAGCCCAAAAGGGTTTCATCGTGCCACCTCCTGCTCCTCTGTGATGGAAATAGGGTAAGGTTAGTAATCTATCTCTATAGAAATTAAAATTGATTAGATGTTTGAGAATTTTAAAAATTATTGTAATATATTAATATGTCGCTAAGTAGACCCATATGCATGTGTGGTTTTGGATTATTAGATCTCGAAGCATCCCTGTGACAAGATTAAAATTATCTAGATCTTGACATTAGTAAGGTAACTTAATGCTTCTTGGTGTATTTTTAAAATAGTTTAATAATTTGTGCATTTGTCTAATTAAATGGTCAAGCATGTTATGTTTTATCTATGGTATAAGAATTAAATGTCTTTTGATACTTCTATAAATAAATTAATTTGATATATGATTTGCTCTAAAAATGATCTTAAAAAATGATTGGGTAACTTATGAAAATATTTGGTATATATTTAATATGGCTATGATCTATTGTAGCCCAACCAATAAGGATTGCATATTGGTTCTGTCGACTTATAATCTGAGAAATTAGTTTCGACACTGCACTATCGATGAATAGAATAGTAGTTATCTAAGAGCCTATTATCTATTATCTATTATCGATTATTTGTTACCGACCCATGCTATTGGGTTATATGGCTATAGCTAAATATTAGATCTAGTACTAGTTTGTGAAAATTAAGTATATTTTTAAAGAAAAAGATTATTATTCCTGATATGTGATAAAAATTGAATTTTGCCCAGTCAATTATATGTATTTAGTTTTGTTATGAATCAATATGCTTTGACCGACCCTGAGGTGTTTTGACATTTACTGGGCTACTATAACTCATTATTTTTCCTCTTTTCCTTTATTTTTAAATGCTGAATGCTTACAAGACTCTAGGAAGCACGCTAGCTAGTTGTGAGTACTTGTAAATGCTAGTTACTCTAGTTATCTTTGTTAACTAGTTTTGTGTTTAGTTTAGATTTGAAGGTTGTTATTTGACTTTTCTTAATATTATCTGAAAATGTTAGACTTTTCTTATCACAAGATTATATGATAATAAAAAGGATAATGGAATATAATTATATGAGCTCTCGAGGATTGAAATTATTCTAATTAAATTATTATGAATTATTATTCTTATTATTCTAATTGGATTTATCATTTAGGTAGCCTTACGTATCTATGGGATCTGTCTTGTAGACATGCGGTATTTGTTACACTTTGGATCGGGGCATGACAGATTAAATAGTATCAGAGCTAAGTTTAAGATTACTAGGATAGTGATAAACTATGATTCGAGTAGTGATATAAGAATTTAGGATCTAGGATCTTTAGGATCTATTGGAAAAGTTGACAGTTGGATATAGATTAAGTCATGAGATGCTCTATTTGTGTTTGCTTCCTTATTGATAATCTTGTATTATTTGTCTAGAAATTACCATAATATTTGTTTACTTTTGTTGAAATTAAGAATGCAATCCTATCATGCATGCAGCTAAAGAATAAATGATTTGCTAGGAGGTTCTCAAGGTGAAGCTCCTCATAAATCAATGTCTTAGAACACACAAGATCAGGAGCATTTAATTAGAATGTAAATCCTAATATTCAACAAGAAGCGACAGTTGATCAGCCAGTTACAAATCAACCAATCCTGGACCAGCCAGTAGTTCCACCAGAGAATGTAGCTAAGAATCTAGATCGAATGCTTGAACTAATTCAAGAGGTTGTGAGGTTGGTGCATCAATAGGAGTTACCTCAGCAATCTTTGCACGCACTACAATAGAATCCTAGCTCATCCGATCATAGAAAGAGCATAACAGAATTCAAAAAGACAGCCCCTACAGTCTTTAAGGGTACTACTAATCCTTAGGAGGCTACAGCTTAAATAGATGAGATGAAGAAAGCCTTTAGGGCAATGAAGTATACTGAGGAAGAGAAAGTCAGATTTGCTACTTATATGCTTTAGCATGGAGCTCATCACTGGTGGAAATCAGTGAAGTATACACTGACCTTTGTTTAGGGACCACTTGGTGAGGTTTCGTAGTATCATTTATTCTAAGTATTCCCTTTGAGCCGATTGAGGGAGTTGGAAAGAATTTTTTAACTTGTCCCCAGAGGAAATGACTGTAGATGGATATAAGACCATATTTGATAGATTGTCTCAATTTGCTCGTGCCCTAATCACAAATAATGAGTCTAGGATGAGGAGGTTTGAGGAAGGATTAAGATCACACATTCGGAGGAGTTTGGCTGCAATACATTCATCAAATTATGATGATCCAGTGGATAGGGCCAAGAAGTTGGAAATTATTTGGAAAGAAATCAACATATAATAGGAAAGCAAAGAATAGGAGCAGAGATTTGAAACTCAGTGGATAATATGGACAAAGTTTTAAGGGACCTGCAACATTTCAAGCAACTAGGAGCTCTGTATCTCCATCTATTTCTTATGCTAAGGTTTCTCAACAAAGAAATAGGGATCTTATGGTGGGACCCATCAACAAGACATGCCTAAATGTGCTATCTGTGGGGAATCCATAAAACTGAAAATAGTAAAAGGGCATCCAAAACCTGCTCTAAATATAGCCAATAGGGTCATAAAATAGCTTAGGGCCATCAAAATATTCAGGAGTCCCAATCAGTACCAAGACCTCAGACTACTACAACTCAACCAATTCAAGGTACGTTCTACCACTTAGGCTCCTATTACTCAAGCTCAGGCAGCTCCAACATCCTTCCAAGGGCAACAACAGGGGGGAAACCGCGCACTTAATGCCATGTCTACACACTAACACAGCAAAATGCATAGGCATCCAACACCGTGGTATTAGATATATTACTAGTTACATCTATTTATGCTCATGTGTTATTTAATTCTGGTGCCACTCATTCTTTTGCATCTTTCATGTTTGTGTGAAAATATAATTTGCTGTGTGCCATTAGAGTATGATTTATATGTTCGTATTGTTAGGAATAAAGTGATCTCTAGTCAAATCTGCAAATCTCATTCAGTTCAGATAGAGGATAGAAAGTTGATGGCTGATTTGATAGTTGTAGGCATCCATGGTTTTGACATAATTTTGGATATGGATTTATTGCCATTAGATTATGCCACTAACAATTGCCATGAAAAGTGGGTAACTTTTCGAATCCCTGGAGATACAGAGTTCAACTTCATTGGTAGTGGCACCTATGCTTTTCCTTGAGTTCTCTGCCATGCAAATTAGGCAGTTACTCAGAAAGAGGTGTATGACATATTTGGCTACAGTGGATCAAAAATTAGAAGATATTCCTATAGTAAATGAATATCCTGATTTTTTCAGACAATTTTTCTGGGTTACCTCCAGATAGGGAGATCAAGTTTATAATTGACATGATTCCTGATTCGACACCCATTTCTAAAACTCCTTATAGAATGGCCCCAGCTAAAATAAAAGAATTAAAAGATCAGATGTAGGAGCTTCTTGATAAAGGTCTTATTAGACCCAGTATCTCCCTTTGGGGAACTCCGGTGATATTTGTTAAGAGAAAGGATGGTAGTATGAGACTATGTATTGCTTACTGAGAATTAAATAAGATAACAGTGAAAAACAAATATCCTCTATCTAGAATTGATGATCTATTTGATTGAAAGGAGGTCAAGTGTTTTCCAAGAAGACCTTCATTTCGGATATCATCAATTGAAAATAAAGGCAAAGGATGTACCCAAGACTGCTTTCTGCATGTGTTTTAGTTAGTCATTATTTCAGCTTTTCAGTCAAAACCAAGAAATTGGCACACTTATTTAGTTGAAGTTCAAGAAGAATCTCAAGCTTAATAGTTTTAATGCAACCTTCTTTGTGCAAAAAAGGAATGTAAAAATCATGTATTTTTACCTGAACACCAAAGTTGCCTCTATTTACACCTCTTTCCGCCTTTGAAAATTGGCAATAGCGCTCAATAATTTTTCCATGCTGAAATGATAACAGCTAGCACTTAGGCTCAAGTATGATGTCAATGTGTTATAGACTAATATTGTTACCATGCAATTTCCAGCAATTTTTAGCTGCAGATAATCAGCAAATATTATAGAGAAAACATCGACATTTATGAAAGTTGTAGGAGTCAAGATTAAGCTTTAAAATTATTTTATATTACTATTTATCCTTTTTGAGAAGGAGAATATTTTGGAGAAAATGTATACTATTTATTCTTGAATTTTAAATCAATCAATTTTCATGTTAGTCTTCATGGCAGTATTTTGCACATACTAATTCTTCATGTGATTTCTAATTTTAGTAGTCATAGTGTTATGAATTTTGAAATCAATATGATTCTCCAATGGTTGGATATTGTTGTGGCTTTAACTGCTAGTTGGTATTGGTAAGGTACTGTATGATATGTACCATGACAATGTTTTTTTTTCGGTACATGAGTATCATGACAATGCTTTACCGGCGTGCAGTACCAACATGGTACCAGCTGTACCCATGATGCAGTTTATTGTTGTGTCAAAGCGTGTTAAGCTGAAAGGGTGGCAATCGGATCGGGTCATAAATAGATTGGGTCAGAAAATCATCAACCCAAACCCGACCTGTTTATTAAACGAGTTAAAAATTCAAATCTGAACCCGACTTGTTTATTAAACAAGTAATCCGACTCGATCCGTTTAACTCGTTTATTAAATAGGTCAAATTAGGTTAAACGGGTTAAACAGGTCGGCTTAAATGGGTCAGAAATAGGTTAAACAGATTTTAAACAGGTTAAACGGATCTTAAATGAATTAAACAGGTAAAAGAAGTCGGGTTAAATGGGTCAGAAATAGGTTAAACAGGTTAAATGGGTTATCTGACTCAACTCGACCTGAATATTAAACAGGTTAAACGGGCCAGATATCTAAAACCCAAATCCGACCCACTTATTAAATGGGTTAAACGGGTTGACCCATTTATGATCCAAACCTATTTAACCTAAATCCAAACCTGTTTATGACGGGTCGAACATGGGTCAGGTTGGAGGGTCGGGTCATATTTTGCCAGCTCTAGTTAAGCACTCTTGCCTTGACATCACACGGCAATACATGGTGTCAAGTCAGCCACCGAGCCATGATATTTTAGTTCTTGGTTGAAATGAGATGGATAATGCACCCATTTTGTAGTTTATTGTTGTGTCAAAGCGCATCAAGCACTCTTGCCTTGACATCACACAACATACATGGTGTCAAGTCAGCCACTAGGCCTTGATATTTTAGTTCTTGGTTAAAATGAGATGGATAATATTAATGGCTTTCACCAAGATCGGAAGGCCTATGCATGTGAACTCTACCATGATTGTGGGATACAAATGTTAGATCTCACAAATATGCATCAGTAACCCGCCCACCACAAACACAGCCCCACCCTCCCCCCACCACCAAACCAAGAAAAAGGAAAAAAAAGGGAAAAAAACTGAGTACTTGCTATACTTCCTAGGTACTTTATGAGAAATAGAACCAATGCTATATTTTGGTTGGGAAAGTTGATCTCCACTAGCTCTTTGGTCTGTCATGTTCTTCTTCTTGTTTGATTAGGTGTTCTTAAGGTTATTGTTAAGTAGGTCTCAAGTTCGGTATAATTTCCAGAAGTTCATCTTCAGCACCTTCCTAATGGTACTACCATGATAGTTATAGCCAAGGTTTTATGTCCCAGTAGGATGGGAGGTGTCCCAGCCGTCCTGTTCCGTTCTTATGAGAAACGGGATCAAGACGGGATTAGGACTCCAAAATCCATCCATATAAAAAAGAAGAAAAAAAAGAAGAAAGAAAGATGAAAAAAGTAAAAGTAAAAGAAAAGAAGAAAAAGAAAGAAAGAAGGGAATGGAGAAGAAAAGAAAAGAATGAAAGAAGGAAGAAGGGAAGAGAGAAGAGAGAAGAAAAAGGAACAAAGAAAGAAAAGAAAAGATGACAAAAGAAAGAAAAAAGGAAAGATAGGAACCTAGAAGAAAAAAGAAAGAAAAGATAAAGATAAAGAAAAAAAAGAAGGGAGAGAGATAGAAGATATCAACTGGGATGTGTGATCGGGACGGCTATCGGGATGGGACGGAATAGCAGGACGTCTCATTCCATAGAGATACCGAGAGAACTCCATTCCACAAATTTAAACTTTGGTTATAACAATAATCAATGGTTCGACACAGCCCTAGCATTTAATTCCATGTCTTTTTTTTTCTTCTTTATTTGAGAGAGCAACTATCCTGCTTCGTTTCCCTCATCTATTTTGTCTGTTACATATAATGTCTAAAGTTGGCCACACAAAGCCGGATTTTAGAGGTGAAGACCTATGGGATCCATGCATTAAATACATTTGGTCCCTTAACTATGATTTTTTTTCTCTACTTTTGGAGAGGAAAAAGCAACAAATCTAGTAACTACCTCTATGTCAAATATGGCATCTTGTTCTTCACAAAAATCAGCAGCAAGCCATCTCTCTCTTTTCGCAGTATATGTGTATACATAAAATATATATATATATATATAAAAAAGGCATACACTTGTATGCAAGAATTGCCAAACTGGTATTGGGATCTATATCGACCGGCAACCAACATGGTACGATCCATAACAAATTATGCCAAGGCAAACTGTTATTCTTTTTGAATTTTTAATAAAATCAGTAAATGATTTGTCGACTCCAATTTAAAATCGGTAATTTTTTTTTAAAAAAAATTTCAAAATGAAATGGAGGGCTTCCAAGCGCTCTCTCCCTTCCTGCCTCCCCTCCTCCCTCTCTCTCTTTTTCTATCTTCTTCTTCCTCACCCTTTTTTTCAAATTGACATAACGAACCATGCTGATAATTGACCGGTTCGGTTTGGTACATCCCGAACCAGCTAGTTCGGCATGATTCAACAAATTATGCTTGTATGCATGAGGATATATAAACATATTCACTGATATATTGAAACATAGACAATATGTGTATGTATATACACATGAAACATATGAAAGATATTTCATGTAACATGTTTCACAGATCTCACAAAATTGGTTAAAAATATAGACATTATTTAGTGTAATGTGATTGCTGTAAATGTCACACCAAGATATAATGTATGAAAATCTAAGTAAGATGATGGTAAGAGTATAGACAAATGAAAGATATAATGTACGAAATTGGTTCACAATTTTGTATTGATTTTCTATTAGCTAGTGGATTTTCAACCCCAAGTAAGGTTAGAAAATCTTTTAATTCATTAGAATTATGATCCGGAAAGATTTGATAGTTTTATACAGGATCCTATAGCATTACAGATTTGTTAATATTACAAATCTTAGATTATCTTCCTTTTGATATGATGGAGATTTATGTTGACCAGGAATGCCATCGTAGTCAAAGAATATAAGTTATAGTCCTACATTCTTCTCCTTCGTTCAACCCCTTCTTCATATATTTACTTTTTCATCATTTTGGCTAAGAAAATAGTAGAATGTAAAAGAGATTAATATTAGAAGGAAAGCACCAATGCTACCTTAATTAAATAGTGTAATCTGGGCACAAATTAGATCAAAGATGATGAAAATACTCTCAACCAAAGTTTGCAGAACCGGTACCGACGGTCAAATCGGCTGACTGGCGGTACGATTTGGCATGCCCCCATTCCGTTCCGAATCGAGGTGAACCGACAAAGAAAAATGGAGCTGAACCGGAGAAGAAAAGAGAGAAAGAGAGAGAATAGAGAGAGAGGAAGAAAGAAAAAGAGGGAGGGGGGTCCGTCGGAGGGGTCATCGAAGGGCCTCCGATGGACTGTCGTGGCCCGTAGGTGGCGTTTACGCCCCCTGCGGGTCCACGGAATGAAACAGGGACGATCCGTCCCTGTTTTCATTTTTTTTTAAAAAATATTTTTTTAAATGAAGCCGGCACTTTAAAAAAATATTTTTTTAAAAAATATGAAAAATAGGGGCAGATCGCGTTGTTTCACACCCCGGAGCCGTGGAAGGCGTTTACGCTGCCCGACAGCCACAACGACCCGTCGGAGGCCCTCCGACGGATCTCCCTCCCTCTTTTTCTTCCTTTCTCTTTCTCTTCCTCTCTTTCCTCTTTTCTCTCTTTTCTTCTCCGACATTGGTATGTGCCATTTTTCATGCCAGAACCGTCTCGATTCCCCGCCGATACGGTTCGGCATGCCTCGTACTGGGTGGTTCGGCCCGGTACTGCATTCCTTGCTCAAAACAATAGATGATTATAACAAACATATTTAGGAGCTCAATTTAAATACTTCAATAACATACAAAATACACCAATTATGCCCCTTTTGTCAAAAAACCTCTACGCAGAAAAAAAATATCATCTATATGGAGTGAAGGATGGTGGGCTATCTAGTTTTTGCATTAATGATCTCCCACCTTTTTATCACATGATAAACCTTTTTGCCCCCAACCTCTCATGCTCAATTCCTCATGAAGGGGGGTGGTATTGCATCCCAAGTCATTTGGTACAACCATTAAAAACTCTACTAGCTTGCAAAGTTGATACTTCAACTAACATTTTATGTCCCAATGGGATGGAGGGTATCCCAACTGTCCTGTCCCATTCTTGTGAGAAAACAGGACTGATACGAGCTCAGGATTTCGAAACCCCTCCTTGCATGGAGAGAAGAAAAAAGAGGAAAGAAGGAACTAAAGGAAAAATGAAGAAAAAGAAAAAATGATAAGAAAGAAGAAGAAAAATGAAAAAAAAGAAAGAAGAAGAAAAAGAAAGAAAAAGTAAAGAAAAGAAAGTAGAAAAAAGAAAGAAAAGAAAGAAGAAAGAAAAAAAGAAAAAGAAAGAAAGAATAAAGGGAGAAAGATGGAGGATATTCATTAGGATGCATGACTGGGATCACTATCAGGACAGAACGAGATAGTGGGGCATCCCATCCATGAAAAAATTGGGATACTTTTGTTCCACATAATTTAAAACCTTGCTTTTAACCTCCCACTCATTCCCTACATTAATAGATGTTGTTTAAGCAATATTTGAGTTCAACCTCCTAATCATTCCCAATATTAATGGATGTTGTTTAACCAATATTTGAGTCATCATCACCATTAGTGCTAAACTAATGGAAACAATAATGCTAAAAATTAACAGTTTATGCTTGTCTTAGTGGAAACATTGTATTTGAATTTTGATCAGAGTCCTCTATGTCAACTAAATATGTTTGTAAGATAAATTGGTTTCTCTATAGTTTACTAGTTTTGCATCACTAAATGTTCATAAAAGCTTTCACCTCGTCTATATGTCGTATCAGGAGAGCTCCCAAGAGAACATTGCACAGCTTAAAATAGCACATCTAACTTTTCAGTCATTCGCATGTTACATACAAAGATCACACTAGCGCCCCTCAGACCCGTAGATTGTTTTGGACAATGTTAGCATGGATCTTGTTTAAGTACAATGTGGCAAAACTGATCAATACCTACTAAGCTGCATGAATCCACTAGAAACAATGGGTTGGTGTAGTTCTTTTCAAAATTAATTCTGAGTCAATCCAAAACCAACTTGAATATAATGGCGTGTTTGGTTCATGATTAGAATCACAGAATAGATCGGAATAGGAATCAGAACGGTTGCTTCCTTTGATGTGTTTGGTTCGTAAATTGGAATTAAAATGGAATTTGAATTCTTAAGAAGAATGTGAATTGGATTTTAGAGGATTGACACATTCTGATTCCATCTCTGGAATCGAAATAGGAATGGGACCACACTCGACCAAATGGCTAGAGTGGGAGTCACTCATTTTCATTTCCATTCTCATTCCAGAGTCTAACTCCAACCAAACATGCCCTAAATGCTTAGATTTGGATTAGTACTTAGACTCGGTAGGTCATTCAGGGTGATCAATCAACAAACTCATAAGCTCAACAAAGTTCTAGTTCTCTAATTCTATCCAATAGAGTGGTTCGATTCATTGAAAATACAAAAAAGAGAAGGATTATAAAGAGTGAAAGGATTTTGGAATTTGAAATAGATTTGAGGTTGTTTTATGCTTAATTAATTTATGACTATCATATGTTGTAAATTTCTAAGTTTATTATGATTATTGATATGTTTGAAGATAGATTGGATTCATTATTTATGATCTTTACATACTACATTTTGGTTTGTTTTTCAAATATATAAATATTTGATGAGTGAAAACTTAAATGGATTCATGGATGGATATGGCTCTATATGTAAAACTAAATGGGTTGGATATCTGTCTACATTTTTCAACTCAATTATCAATGGGTTAGGCATGTGTTGACAGTTTGAACCAAATCCAACTCAACCAAAAAAAACAAACTATAATGGTGTCTCATTGCCACTTGTTATATCAAACAACCTAGTACCTTCCTATCTAGCAATTTGTGGTGAGTTATGAAAAGTACATGACATAATTAAGATATTAATTCGTGTGGAAAAAAAGACTTTTGCCATTCTTGTATGAAAGGTAGGCTGACATACAAACATCATACAAAGTAGATATTTTAGATGTTGAATTGGGAGATTGGAGGTACGCCATCATCCACTACTTGACAAACTATTCGGCCCAGACCAAAAGCTTGGTGAAGTTGAAGGCCATTAACCACGTATTGATGAGTGACGAGCTGCACAAGAAACAATGAGATAGATTATCACACGGGTTTTTTAGTGAGGAAGAGTCCATACTGGTAATTAGTGAGGTCCATGGAGGAATTTGCATGAGGACTGGCCGAAAGATTGGGAGAACTGTATGAAATATGTCAAGAGGTGCTAAGTGTGCGAGAGACATGACCTTAAACAAAGGGTCCTTGTGGCATAATTACACTATGCTGTCAAACCATTGCCATTCATGGTTGGATCAGGACTTGATCAGCCAGATTCTTCCATCTTCATCTACAAGTTTATTATCATGGCTATAGACTATTTTACTAACTAGGTGAAACAAGTGCCTATAAGGCTAGTTGATCAAACTACCATAGTTAACTTCATTAGACATCATATAATTCATTGTTTTAGTCTGCCAAAACCATCATGATTGATCAAGGGACCATCTTTAGCGGTTGATATGTCTTGGTATTTGTGGGGGACATAGGTTTTCATATCATCCACTCCACATTGTATTATGCTCAAGGTAATGGATTAGCTGAAACCATGGTTCACCGTACCGGTCCGAACCGCCCGATACGGTGCGTACCGAGCCGGACCGGCGCTCCAACGGTCCGGTTCGGACCTTTTTTTCGAACAACTCAGGAACCGTACCGAACCGGACGGTTCGGTCCGGTTCCAACCCATACCGTCCAAAACCGGACGGTATGTTTAATTTCGGTCCGGTTCAGTGTGAACCGAACCGTACCGACATTGCCATATGCAAAAGTGAAGGGGGAGGGGGGAGGGGTGGGGTCGGAAACCATACCTTATGTTTGGAGTTCTCTGAGATGTCTCAGAGAACTCCCGAGAGTCCGAGAG
>KE504810.1:881367-896013 GCA_000441515.1 Elaeis oleifera | reverse complement strand
TATAAATAATTAGGTATTGATGATGAAATTTTTTTTCATCAAAAGATTTGATTATTTATGATAAATAATTTTATCATAAATAATAAGTAATTTTTAATTTTTTAAATTTTAATTTTTTAAATATTGATAGTGAAAATATTTCATCATAAATAAGTAGTAATTTTTGAATTTTTTTATTTTTCTAAATATTGATGATGATAATATTTACATTCCAAATAAACTTATTGGTGATGAAAATTTTTTTTATCATAAATACTTAATTATTTATAATGAAAATATTTTTATCATTAATATTTAGAAATTTAAATTAAATAAATGATATATTATTATGATAAAATATTTATCGTAAATAATAAGTATTTACGATGAAAATTTTTTTTCATCACTGATACGTGACTATTTACGATGAAAAATTATTTTATCATAAATAATAATTATTTATGATGAATATTTTTATTATCATAAATAGTATTATTGACGATGAAAATATTTTCATTATAAATAATTCTATCATAAAAAGGTTATTTCTTGTAGTGACTATCCATCTAACTACAATCCATGGTGCACTACCTAAGGATTCTGCATATACAAATGCAAGACAATAGCTAAATAATTATTTTATCATTTTAATGACTTATGTAATAATTGTATCCTACCTCAACTAATAAGTATAGAAGATTTTATCCCGTTCTGAAATTGTTTTAATTCTATAGGTCAAGTATAGTAATCAAACGATATGTAATAGTAGCTGAAAGAAATTTTGACAGTATCTCCCCTTAGTTCTCTCCCATATAGCATAAGATGTATGAGGAGAACTAAAGAAAATACTATCTGAATTTTTTTTGAAGCCTCACCATACCATTTGATTACTGTAATAATCTATAAAATTAATTATATTTTCAAACATCCATACTGGATAATCAATTGACTAATGTATATAATTCTTCTATCTATATAAAAATATATAAATATACGAATGCCATAGAATATGTACATTAATCAAAGATAGATCTATGATTATATGCAATGTAATGTTTTAAAATTTTAAATTAGTGGGTTTCAAAGTACAAAATATCATTGCAAATGGGGATGGTCGGGATGTGCATCCCACGCATGCAGACTTGGAGCATACTAGACGACTAAGCCGCACTAGCATCCCAGTATGGCATCCAGGTAAATCCCATCTTGGAGGTTTCAAAACACCAAGCAGTATTGCAAATAGGACTGAAAATGGGTCGGCCTGGGCCGGGCCACACCCCTCCTTAAGCCCGGCCCGAAAATTTTTTTGGGCTTCAGGTCAGCCCTAAGGTGTAGAACTTTTAAATATGAGGCCCAATCTCAGTTTGAATCCAATTGGATCGGCTCATATCATTTATTAGGGGTAAATATTCCTTATCGAAAGTACATTGGTCATCGGAGAACTCGTCGAGCTGCTCTGACTATCGTCGAAGTAAATGAGCGGGCTAAAATCGATCCGATGGTGGCCTGGCCTCAAATCCTTACCGTCAAAGACAGTGGGCCTATCATCGGAGAGCTCCTTGGAGTGGTTCTACCGTCCGAGAGCACCATCGGATGCGAGATTTTGTATGGCAGTGGGGCTTGTCTGGATCTTATCGATGACTGAGAATGTGCTTTTCATGCACAAATTCTCAGTCACCAGCAAGATTCGGATGAACCCCGCTATCGTATGAAATTTTATTAACTTCTTCAAATTTTATTAATTTAAATAAATTTGATAAATTTATATTTCAATATTAAAATTTAAAGAGAGAGGAACGGCATGTGATGATAGCTCCGTCGCCATCGCTGTCGCTAGTACTCACTAGTCAGGTAAGAGCAATATGCGGTTCGACTGGAGCGTGGGTCTGGCAGCGCGACGCTCCGGTGGCATGGCTGGGGAAGAAGAGGGGAGACGGAGGAAGAAGGGGGAGGTGGGGCATGATCAATCTAATGAGAGGAAGGCCGATTCCGCGGGAAGAAGAGGGAGGCTGGGAAGAAGGGGAGGTCGGGGCATTGGGGTGTCGGCTCCAGGAGGCTGCCAGCAGTGTTGGGGAAGAAGGGGCACTACGGCACCGCATTTCAGTGGTGCAGCATTTCAACGGTGCAGTGTTCTGATGGTGCAGTGGAGGAAGAAGAGGGGAGGCACGAGAAGGGGAGGCGGGGACGGTGGATCCGATGAGAGGAAGGCTGATCTGACATGGGAACGCTCGATTCGATGTGGGATTGTGACAGGGGAAGAAGGGGGAGGCCGGGGCACCGAAATAGTGGCTCCAACGAGCTTCCGATTGTGCCGGGGGAATAGGGGAGGTGGGGAAGAAGGGGAGGTGCAAGCTCGAAGACGACCGATATGGCATGGGGATGTTAGATCTGAGGAGAGGATGGCGGTGTGGGGACTCGGGCACGGGAATGGAGCCTCCGATGGCATGGAGGGGGAAGAATGGAGATCGGAGACGGGGGATTAAGGGGTAGCGGCAAAAAATGAGATTTAGCAATCGAGGATGGGTTGTTTTAGGGTATTTGTATTAGCGACGGCTAGCTTACATCGCTAAAGCCGTTGCTAATACTAATTATCTAAATTTAAATTTATAGCGATGGGATTAGTTTCTGTCGTAACACTTGGTCGATAAATATTGCTATTAGCGATGGCTTGTTTGCCGTCACTAAAAGCTATCGCTAATATACTATTTTCTTATAGTGATAAAGGACACCGGTGGAGGGTCTGACAGCAAACTAACGATGAGGGTAGGGGAAGGGAGGAGTGAGGCTCGTGGAAGACGAGCAGGTGCGGGAGGGTAGGAAGGAGGGTTAAAGGTTCGAAGCAAAAAAAAACACTGCCTTAGGAAAAAATAAACACGTGGTGGATGATGCCTTGGAAAAAAAATAAGAATTTTTTATATGTATATCCTCCTAAATATTCAAATTTACATGAATATCCTTTTAAATTAATATTTATATATATACCCTTATAAAATACTTATTTTGCATATATATCCTTCATTTTTTTTTACATATGCACCCACATCATATAACGTCATTAAAAAATAATAGTTTAAAATTTAAATAATTGAAATTTCCTCATGGGTAGTTGTGTAAAATTTTTTTTATAAGGATATATATGTAAATAGTAATTTTACAAGATATTCATAAAAATTTGAATATTTAGAAGGATATACATATAAAAGGTTCTAATTTAATTTTCTCTATTTCATCTAGATGGATTCAGATCTTCTTACTCTATGATGTAGTAATATATTACATAACAACATGATGATGATATCATATAATATTTTATAATTATAATAATATATTTTATTTATTTTAGACAAGATGGATGAGTATATTCATCTTATAACAATATGATAAACCTTATACATTTCACAAAAATATTTTGATAAAATTTTAAATAAATATAATAAGATTATAAATTTCATTATTATGTAAACTCCAAATCCTCAACTATGTCTATTCTATGCAAATGTACAAGCTATCCATTTAATATCATACTTAAATATTTTTCTCGAAAGTAAATTATCATACATTAAGAAAGATGGATGGTTATGATCTATTATTTTTAGATAAATAATCTTGATCTATTATTTGATAAAAGAATATTTTATCTATGTAAGTCAATAAATTAAGTATATTCATTATTTTAGTCATATATGTTAATTTTTTCATTAGAATAAGAAAAGAATTAATAAATCAAGAGAGATATATTACATGCAAAAAAATTTAATTTGGATTTTTTGGATATATACCCTTCCAAACATTCAAATTTGTATGAATATCCTCAAAAAATTATTATTTACATATATATCCTTAAATTTTTTTTTGTACATCTACACATAAGGATATTTTAGTCATTTTAATTTTAAACTGTTAATTTTTAGTAGTGATGTGGGTGCATATGTAAAAAAATATTTTATAAAGATATATATGCAGATATCAATTTTAAAAGAATATTCATATAAATTAAAATATTTATGAGGGTATACATGTAAAAACCCAAAAGTAAATACATTGCAGATGGGGTTGATGCCTCTATTTTAATATATATATATATATATATTAGATTAGATATAGATTCCAAATCCATCCCAAATCTTATAGTATTAACCCCAGAAATGATTTTGATGATCACAAAACATTAGAGCATAAATTGATACTAACATCTCTCAAGTGTGTCAAAGAATATTTTGTTAAGAAAACACTGTTGGAAGGCTCTAAGTATGATTAAAGATCATTTGAGTCATGTAAAATTAGTTTTGGAGACAAACGGCTTAAGAAAAGTCCTTTTAAAGAATTGGAGCCAACATATTTATGAACCGAGCCGGCTCTGGCATGAAAGGGACTGGCACAGTGGCTTAGCACGAAGCTGAGTCGTCTCAGATTGAATCTGAGCCGGCTCTCTCAAAAGATAGAAGACTAATTTTTGGATTCTAAGAATCGAGCTGGCTCTCTCAGTGAAACAAAAGATGACTTTCGAATTTTGAGAGTCGAGCCGGCTCGACCAGAATCGGAGCTGCCTCTCTCATAGGAACAGAATGTCATACTTTTTGAAGATCGAAGTCGAGTAGACTCAAAATACAGCAGAGCAAGCTCGAATCCAAATCGAGCTGGCTCGATATCAAATCGAGCCGGCTCGATATCAGTTCAAGCTATTCGATGGCTTTTGACAAGCATAATGGCTAGTTTTTAATATTTTTTCAACGGCTAGTTTTTGGATCTAACGACTACTCCAAGCTCTCTAATGGTTAAAACTCACTCTCAAGGCTCTTCCAAGCCTATTAAAGCTAGAGAATCAATTTGGAAGAAACTAAGTAGATTAAAAAGAGAAAATCAAGTTGAGTGAGGAACATTAAATACCATTGAAAAGAGAAGAAAGAGAGGAATTAGTACATAGTTTTGAGAGCTTTCAAAGATAAATCATCACCAACTTCTTCCACATCCTCTCAAGCTTCATTTGAAGAAGAAATTAAGTATCAAAGAGTAAATCATCAACTTCTTCTTCAGACTTTATTGAATTTAAATTCTATTTTATTTTGAGTTGAAACTTTTCACTTTATATTTTTTTTTTATGAGTTCTTTAGAGAAAAAAAACTTGGAGTAAAGGCCTGTCCAAGCCTAAAATTGAACTTTATAGATTTGGTTAGTGAGCTCGTAAAACCAACTAGATTGATTGTGAATTCAAAAAATAATTGGTGTAAGATTTTGGTTAGTGATCTTAAAAAATCAGCTGGATTTATTATAATCATGGATAAAATAAGCACACTGTAATCAAGAAGATTATAGTAAAATTCTCAAAGAGCTCTCGAGGAGTGTATATAGATGCGGAGTTACATCGAACCACTATAAATTATTATGTTTGTCTTGTACCTTTTACTCTCTTACTTTGCATATCTTGTATTATTTTAATTCTTATATAGTTTTACTTATTCCGCTACTAATATTATTTACTCTTCACAAACACTCAAATTAGTTTAATTTGAAGTATATACTTGCTTAAATTGTTAATTTGATCAAAATTATAAAAAATCTAATTCACCCTCCTCTTAAGTTTCTATCTTTTTGGATAATAATTGGTATCAAAGTAGGTGCTCTGTTATTTATTGTTGACTTAACAGTTTAGAACAAAAGATCATGGCAACCATGGTTGGTTCTTTATTTGTCGAAGGACAATCAACCTCAAGACCACCACTATTCAATGGCACTAATTACACTTTTTGAAAAGTAAGAATGAGAATTTTTATATAAACTTTAGATTATGATATGTGGAGAGTCATAACTAAAGGACTACATACATCCACAATTAAAATAAATGGAGTGTCGCATTCCGTGTTGAAAAAGAATTGGGATGAATATGATAAAAAGATAGCACAACTAAATACTAAAGCCATTAATGTACTTTATTATTCTTTAAATGTATATGAATTTAATAGAATATCTACTTGTAAATCTATCAAAGAAATTTGAAAAAGATTAGAAATAACTCATAAGGGAACAAGCCAAGTTAAGGAGTTTAAAATTAATTTGCTTATTTATAAATATAAATATTTAAATAAAAAATATGAATCTATTTTGATATATTTTTAAATTTACTAATATTATTAATTTTTAAATGATCTTGACAAAATCTATACTAATCATGAACTTGTTTGCAAGATTTTGAGATGTTTACCAAAGAATGGGAAGTAAAAGTGATAGCCATACAAGAAGTTAAAGATCTTACCAAGCTGTCCTTAGAAAAGCTTATTGATTCACTCATGACTCATGAGTTGAACATGCATCAAAAAGAGGAAGAAAAAGACTCAAAGAAGAATAAGACCATCGCCTTCAAATCAACCACCAAATTTGAAGAAAGTGATGAGTCGGTGGATGAAGATAAAGAAGAAAGTGAAGATGATAATAAAGACTTGAGGCTACTCATTAGAAAATTCAAAAAGTTTCTCAATAAGAAATGGATAAAGAAAGGAAAGATAAAGAAGAAAAGATAGTAGAAGTGTCATATGCTACAATTACAATAAGAAGGGACACTACAAGCTAGATTGGCCCCTACTCAAGAAAAATCCCAAAAGGAGCAGAAAGAGTGCAATATTAGACATTTGGAAAGATAGTGACATTTCTAGCTTGGATGAAGAAGAAGATGAGAAAAGTATTACAAATCTATGCCTCATGGCTAATGATGATGAGGTATATCTTGAAAACTTCTCTGATTTTTCTTTGATGAATTATATGAAGTCTTTAATGATTTAATGGATGAATACAAAAGATAAGACTGAAAATAAGAACTTAAAAGTCTAATCTATTTTGACTAAAAAAGAATATGATTTTGATAGAAAAGATGATCTTTGAAAGAAAAAAATGATAAATAAGAATTTTTTTTAATCTAAAAAATTCTCATAGAAGAAAATGCTAAACTAAGAAAGGGATTGGAATATTAAAGCTAATTATTGAAAGTTCATATTAGTTATAAAAGCTTCAATTAATGTTGAAAAATCAAAATCTATTTCTATAAAGTTGAAACTGGTTTGAACTCTTTAAGAAAATAGAAAATAGTCAAACTATATTTTTAAGAGCTTTTCATGAAAACCATTCAATTATTTGCTATAAATGTAATAAAATAGGATATAAAATTTTAGAATGCAATGCTAAAAGAATTGGTCATATTTTGATAAAATAAATTTGAATTTCAAAAAAATCATGTACCCTAACCCCAATGGATCCAAGATGGCTTGAGTACCAAAATTATAAAATAATTTTTACAGATGTGCCAAGCATCCAATAGAATGAAAAGAGAAAATATTCAAGGATGGATTCTTTGAGATAAAAAAGGATGGATGATGATATTTGGTAAAAGCTAAATCTTTCTCATACAATCATTGTTTGCTATCATTGTTTGCTGAATTTACTTTGCTTGACTGATTAATTTTGATGATTTCTCATGTTAGCAATAATCTTATTGTATGACTTAAAAATTTTGATATATTGATCTTTATGCTCTCTTCCATGTATTATTGTGATTATTTGAGCATACATTTTATGTTAAATTCAGTATATATACAACTCATATCATGATGTTAATAGAAAAACTTAAATTGAAATGAGCTTAATGATATATGAAAATATTTGAATGCAAAACTCTCAAATTAATTTTTGATATTCTCATAAGATATATAACTATTGAAATATGTCAAAAATTGTATGATTCAAGAAAAATCATGATAAGTAATCAATTCATAAAAGATTGCATACTTGATGTTGTAGACTTGCATTGCTTGTCAATTTGACCCTTAAGGATTTGAATATCCCCTAACTGAACCTAAAAGTCTTTATCTAGTTTTCTCTTAATTTGATCTTATTTGATTTGATTATTGGAAACACCCCCCCTAATTGATTAATTTTTGATCGTTCTAATAGATTTAAATATCTTTCTTGATCATTAACTTGATCACCTTTTGATCCCTATTTAATTTGAGCCATAATTTCTTTCAAAACCCTCTCCCACTAATTTCGAAACCATCCTATCCTTCTACCTAGCTTGGACCTTCTTCGTAGGATTACCTTGACCTATTCTTGCTTAGGATGCTAACTTCATTTCTTAAATCTTTAGTGACCCTAATAATCTATTTTTGATAGAGATAGCTCTCATACATCTTATATACCTTCATGCTTTTATCATTTGTTATGATCATATTTTGCAAATTAATGAAATATAATCTTTTCTTAAAATACAATATACTTGATGCCCTTACTTATGTTTAGTTGCTAAATTGAACATTTGTCTTGCTTATAAAACTAAGAGGGAGACAAATATATTCTTATGATATATACTTTTAAAATTAATGAGCATATTTTAAAGAAAAAGGGAAAGAATTAAGAAAATTAAGTTTAGTTGCATTTATCATGAAAAATAGAGGGAGAAAATAATTTTAGAATATCAAAAAATATTATTTTGAAACTTAATAAAATAAAATTATTGATAATCATTTGTTTAATCTATTGTACACTTTTGTTGTCTTGTTCATTTTTAGAAATTATTATTAATCTTAAGAGAAAGATCATTAATAAATAATCATACTTTGCTTATCTTATAGATTTATTTGAGCATTTTTGTGGTTTTGATTGTTTGATTTGTTTTAAACATCTATTCATACTTTATATGTTTTGATCGTATCATCAATTTTTGATAATTAATTGATATCAAGAAATTATTTTTGATCTCAAAAGAAAATTTATAAATGAATTTTCATCCTCTGTTTTGATTGATTGATATCAAAAAATGAGTTTGAAAAATATTTTTCTTGAATCTTTTGAAATTGATATTAAGAAAAATATTTCAAGAAAGCTATCATGCATCTTTCAAGCTAAATATTTAAAAAAAATTAATTTAATCAATTGGTATGAGATAATTTATTGATTGCCTTGCATTTTATTGTTCTACTATGTGGCAAAAATAGAAGAATGTCTTTGTCTCAATCTGATTTTGCAGAACTATATTGTTGATAAGACATCATTTAAGATAAATCTAAAAAATTAATATCTTTTCTGAACTTAATTACTTAATACTTCTTATGAAAAAGATGAGATGATCTTTTAAAGAATAACTAAAAATCTCTTAATTTGAATGATTTGCTGATATCAAAACTGTTTAATTGAATCGATATATCTTTATCACTTCAAAAGTAAATAATTGATATCAATTTTTTTTTTGAGAAAGTTGCTATTAAAAAAATAAATCTAGTATCAAGCTAAATTTGAAACATACTTTTGTATTTACTACAATTGATTATTTCAAGAATATATTTAAAATATGTTCTTTTAAAATCTCTAATTTGTATCAAGATAATTACTATTTAATTACTTTCAAATAATTGGTATCAAGAAGATTAATTTTCATAATTGATTTTTAGATAACCTAGTTTTGCATTATACTCCATTGCTTTATCTACTTAAAAAAAGAAGGAATACCTTATCTCTAGTTTATTTTGCTTTAATACCATGTTTTGCTCTAATTTTGCTCTAATACTACATGTTAGGATCATATTTTGCTCTAATACATTCTTAGTATGATGTCATTTGAGATAATTAAAAAATTGATATCATTTCTAAATTTAAATATTTGATGCTTTCAAGAAAAAAAAATGGTTTTTGAAAACTAAACTTATCTTATGAAAACTCATTATTCTGAAAAGCTTTATCCTTCTTAAATCTTTAAAGTTTAAAGCTATTTTATAATTAAATTTAAGAATCTTTTAATATATCAACTATATTCAGAAAAGGAGAGATATATTTCTAAATCTATATTGATCAAATGAAGAAAGATAATTCTTTTTGATAGTTGCTATTTGAATTAAATCTTAAAATATTTGGTATTAAGAAGAATCAAATTAATTATTTTCTTTTAAATTGATTATTTCAAAGAATAAACTCAAACTTCTATCAATTGGTATCAAGTAGAATTTCTTAAGAATATTATCACAATTGATATCATAATTCTCATAATTGGTATTAAATAGTCTTTTTTTATCTTAAATTCCATTGCATGATCTTTTGGCAAAAGAAGGTATGTTATGTCTCAAATCTGAATTTTTATGGTTATATTCATGCTATTACATTGTTTGAGACAAACTCTTGTGATATATTTTTGAGTGATCCACTTTAATATCAAAAAAAGAGAAGTGTCTTCAAGACTATATTGTCCAAAAATTTTATCTTTAAAGCCCAAGTACTTAAAATTGAAAGGTATTTTTGCATTCATGTTTTTGGAGAAAAGGAGAAGTCTTTGTCCAAATTTAAAAGTTACACTCAAGTTGAATTTGAAAGGGGAGAACTTAAATAAAATTTTGAAAATTAAATTCTTTAGATGATTTTGATGATTGATTTTGATTTGAAAATTTTGAATATTAAATTCTGAAAGTTTAACTTAAATCCTTCTCTTGTGCTTTTTGATGCTGATAAAAAGGAAGAGAAAATTGAGTATTGATTGAGCATATTAATTAAGATATTAATTGAGCTTATTGATTGTAATTGAGCTTTACGAATCTACTAAATCTCATATATATCATTTCATAGAAAGCACTTATTATGGGGAGATAAATTTTAAGCACTTATCAAGGGGAGCTAAAATTTCAATGACTTGATATCTCTTGAAAATTTTATGCAACTAGGAGGAAACATAATTCTTTTACACAGTAGATCAAATCAGAAATTATTTATGCATATAGTGTATATTTAAATATAAAAATCTATACCCTTGATACTGTACATTATTTTACATTGAGCAATTGTTTTATATATGCACAACGATATGCTTGATGTTATGTCATCATAAAAAAAGAGAAGATTGTTGATCCCAGGAATGATTTTGATGATCACAAAATATTAAAGCATAAATTGATACTAATATCTCTCAAGTGTATCAAAGAATATTTTGTTAAGAAAAGCACTGTTGGAAGGCTCTAAGTATGATTGAAGATCATTTGAGTCAAGTAAAATTAATTTGAAGACAAATGGCTCAAGAAAATTTTTTTTGAAGAATTGGAGCCGACTCATCTGTGAACCAAGTCGGCTCTGGCACAAATAGGGACTGACACAGTGGTTTGGCATGAAGCCGAAAAATAAAAAATAGAAGGTTGATTTTCGAATTCTGAGAATCGAGCTGGCATGACCCAAATCGGAGCTGACTCTCTCAGTGGAATAGAAAGATGATTTTCAGATTTCTGAGAGTCAAGCCGACTCGATCAGAATCAAAGCTGGTTCTCTCAGAAGAATAGTGCGTCATATTTTTAAAGACCAAAGTTGAGCGCAGGCTCGAAATGCAGTAGAGCAGGCTTGAATCCAAATTGAGCTGGCCCGATACCAGTTTGAGTCGCCTCGACAGCTTCTGACAAGCATAAGACTAGTTTCTATACTTTTCTAACGACTAGTTTTGGTTCTAACAGCTACTCCAAGCTCTCCGATGGCTAAAACTCACTCTCAAGCCTCTTTCAAGTTTGTTAAAAGCTAGAGAATCAATTTGGAAGGAAGCTAAGTGGATTAAAAAGAGAAAATCATCAAGTTCAGTAAGGAACATTAAATACCACTGAAAAGAAAGAATTAGTGCATAGTTTTGAGAGCTTTCAAAGACAAATCATCACCAACTTCTTTCACATCCTCTCAAGCTTCATTTGAGGAAGAAATCAAGCATCAAAGAGCAAATCATCAGCTTCTTCTTCAGGCTTTATTGAGTTTAAATTTTATTTTATTTTGAGCTAAAACTTTCTACTTTGTATTTATTTTGTTATAAATTTTTGGAGGAAAGAAACTTGGAGTAAAGATCCGTCCAAGTTTGGAATTGGATTTTGTATATTTTGATTAGTAAGCCCATAAACCAACCAGATTGATTGTAAATTCGAAAAACAATCGATGTAAGATTTTGGTTGATGATCTCAAAAAATCAACTGAATTTGTTTGTCATCCCGAGTGAAAAAAATATGCTGTAATCAAGAAGATTATAGTAAAATTTTTAAGGGGCTCTTTGAGAGTGGATGTAGGTGTGGGGTTGAACCAAACTACTATGAATTATTGTGTTTGTCTTGTGCCTTTTGCTTGCTCTCTTGCTTTGCATGCCTTGTATCATTTTAATTCTTATATAGTTTTATTTATTTTACTACTACACATTGTTTACTCTTCACAAATACTCAAATAAGTTTAATTTGAAGCATATACTTGCTTAGATTGTTAATTTGATCAAAATTGTTAAAGAACTCAATTCACCCCCCTCCACCCCACCCCTTTTGGGTTGCTATCTTTTTGGACAACATATAGGATATTGTTAAATAGATCCTATTAGGGTTTGGATGGGTTGGATATTCGAACAAATCCACAATCCACTGCCATCCAAATCTAATTTATTTATTAAACAGATAACCCATCTAACCTGTATAACCTATTTGGCTGAGTTAGGTTAAATAGTTTAAACAAGTTAGTTAGATTTTTAATGAATTAAATGGATCTTAATAGGTTAAACAAGTTAAGTAGATTGCATTAAATAAGGCAGAAACAGATCAAGCATATTTTAAATGGGTTAAACAAGTTTTAAATAAGTTAAAAATATGATTATGATCCGATCCAATTATTAAATTAGTAAAAGGTCTAAAGTTACACCTAACTTGTTTAATAAACAAGTTTATATAGGTTGACCTATTTATGATCCAAATATGTGTGATGAAGGTCATTTATAGGTTAGGTTGATGGGATAGATTATAAATTACCACCCCAAACTTAACTACACCCCCAATGTCAACGGGATTGAGGTTTACCTTTCATGCAAAATAAGAATTCACCTTCCTTTGTGCATTGTTGGATCATCTATGGTATAGATCTTAAAACACTTCGAACTCTATCATTCATCCATTTGCACAAATCTCAAATTTGTCAATAGATGATCCAATGGTGAATTCATGTGAAGAAAGATGAATTTATGAGCTCCACCATTCGAAGTATGAATCTAGAAAGATGAAACTAAGAGAATCAAAGCAGAGATTGACCATAGTGGAGATTCAAGGAAGTGGCTCCACCATTTTGAGAAGGGTTCGGGTTGTATCTTTTATGCGAAAGAAAGCGATGTCAATTGTTGAATTGTATTTTTTAGAGCTTTCAAGGCATTCCAATTTTTTTCCATCCATAATATAAGTCATAAAACAAACACCGTATTTTAAAAGATTTGCAAAATGTAATTCAATGGTTCATAAGACCAACCCTCCTTTTGTGCAAAAAATACAACCCCAATGCTTTTTAGATAGTCGGAGAGTGGCACGAGCAAAAACAAGAGCATAATAGAAGGATAACAAGGAATGGTAATACAGAAACCCGATATATTTCATGAAGCCATCTGGCACCAAGTCAGCGAGCAAGCTGGATATTCTCATCGATATATGCCCAGCCATGCAAGCGATGCAGGATGATAAGTGGACACATGGTAGCATGGACCTTCATTCAACTGCTCTTAGGGCCGAGCCCAGATCGGATTCAATCGGATTGAGAAAAAAATTTGATCTGATCGAACCCAATTAGATTGAAAAAAATTCAACCTACCATTTATCATGTATAAACTGTTGAAATCGAAGGAATGATTTGTAGTGGATTCAGATGGGTTGTGTTGGTTTGAGTTTTAATATTGATCCAATGTTGATTTTAAGTTCAATATTGATCCATTAAATTATTATTATTTATTAATTTAATATAAAAAATCTAAACTTTATAAATTATAAATTTTAGACTAATTTTTAAACCTGCATAAAATAAATAAAAAAATTTATTACTCATGTAAAAGTAACTACATTTGAAAGCTTTCATTTTAGAATTATCTCAAATTGATGTATTTTTATCAATAATTTAATATTAATATTTTTATAAATCTAAATAGATGATGAAATATTTTTACAATGAAGTATTGAAGTTTAAACGGTGCCGTCTCGAAATGAAAATGAGTTTGTGAAATACTACGTAGATTCAATTTCATATAGTTAAAAATATAAAATTAAATTCAACCATAGATAATTAATTTTTATAAATATCAATCTAATTTTATCTAATTTATATTTTTAATTAAATAAATTAATATTTAATTAATTAATAATTTTTTAATTTAATTACTTGCACAGCCCTAACTGCTCCAGGGCTCCGGAGCCTTTTATCGGGCCTTTCTGCGTCCGTCCTTGCGCTAGCCTTCATATTACCACCAGCAAAGTGCCCGAGGCTCCCACCGTCGTACGAGATATCAGAGGCGCTCCATTTCCTACCGGATGAGAGATCCGACGGAACCACACGTGGCCCGCATAAAATTATTTATGCGAGCAAACGGTATGGGGAGGTCACGAGGAGGTCATTCGTACGGCAAGCGAGAGACCGGCACGGCCGCATGATGCTGCTGGTTCTATTCCGGTCGAAGGGATTTCAAAATCGAACCGGGTTAAACCGGCAGGCGTACCCATGAGAGACGGGGATCAAAGGGACTGGAGGTGGGGCCTGGGTAGGGATGGCAAAATTGATCCGATCCGATGGGTATACACCCTACCCGAACCCGGTCAAACCCGAAAATAGGGTTTGACCGGGTTTGGGTTCGAGTTTGGGTAAAACCCGAAAACTATAGTACGGGTATGGGTA
>KE504810.1:851874-869668 GCA_000441515.1 Elaeis oleifera | reverse complement strand
TATTTTATTTTTTTTTTGGTATAGAATGGACGGGTATGGATTGGGTATGGGGGGGTATGGGTTGGATATGGGGAAATGGGTTATCCACGGGTATCTCCGAACCCGTTGGGTATGGGGATGGATACCTTTTTTTTATCCGATTGGATATCGGATAGGATTTGAATATAGAATATTAAGTTCGGATTTAAAAATGAGTAGTATATTATTTGATCCAAATCCTACTCATTATCATCTCTAGGTCTGGAGATCCAAGGCCACATCATTTCTGTACGAGGAATAAAGAGAAGAAAGTAACGTAGTTTGGAAAAAATAAAAGGTGGGTCCGTATGGGGAAGATTCGTACAAAGATTCCGAGCAGCGACGTTGGCTTCCACGATTGCCCGTGCACTTGGCAGCTAGCTAATTCATCAATGGCTATGATTTGACATCGGCATCGCGTCCAAAACATCAAATCATGGCCCACATGGCGACGGATTTTGTCCAACGCAAGGGATGACAAAACCGGTCGAGTTTCCATATTCTTTAGCTTAAAAAATTAACAAACAGGAAGGATTGAGGTGAGACAATTTTATTATTAAACAAATAATTCACGACGGTTGTTAGGCAGATGTCTACCTGACCATTACCATATATCAACACTCATCCTCTAAAATAGGACCGGTGAAAAATGAAAGCAACCCTACACAGTTACTTGAAGTGACGTATATGCATACTGTGATCTGTATTATTGGAGATTGGATGGTTACGTATATGGCTGATTATATTGATTTGACTTTATAGACTATTGTGATTGATAATTTTTCAAATTTTAATTTTTTTAATTTAATAAAATATTTATTCTAAATTGATTTAATAATTTAATTTAACAAAAAAAATTTAGATAATGGTGATGATGTTGTGGATCTTGATACACCTCCGAATCAACTGAGCTAACACATCATGCGATGCAGTCAAGGCTACATTTTAATGAAAATAGAGAAAAAAGATGCACAAAACAAAGATTACAATAAATTTAAGAGAAAATTTTCTTTTAAAATTTTAATTTAATCTCAAAATAGACTGTCTACAACGTTGACCAAAGGCTTTATTTATAAAAAAATACTCTAACTTGACATCTAAGCTATTTGGAATATTTAGGTTTATTCTGAATATAAAATAGATAAAAAAAATAAAACTTCCAACTCATTCAGAATCTTTCGAGCTCTCGTTGACTTATTACATGAATGAATGTGGTTTCAAAATTGGACTTCGATGATAAAGCAGTCAGGCACGTAGAGCATAGAAAAGTTTTCAAATTGGGATCTTATAGGTGATTCTGATTTTGGACAAGAGATTTATATCCGTTTTAATATGGTAGGGTCAAAACCATAGGCGCAATAGCCTGATTTCTTGCCCTTTCAAGCCTGATCCACCAATCAAAGTATTTACCATCTAAGGCATCTAAGTCATCCTCCTCAGACCGGAAAGAACTCGTCCTAGAGTTAGAAGTCTCCTCTTTATTTGACAAATCACTTGTGTAGGGAACCAAGTGCTTCATATTGAACACATTAGAATACAGAGATGACTAGGTAGCCTCAACTAATAAGCATTATCATTAATCTTTTTGATTATCTCAAGAAGATCAATTTTTTGCTGGTTCAGCATGTTGAATTCACCAATAAGATATCGATCCTTAGTTAGAACAGTCCACATGAAATTGTCCACTTCAAAAGTCAACTTCTTCTGATGTTTGTCAATGGCCTCCTTATACTTGGCATTATTGACCTCAAATTTTTTCTTAATGGACTGATAGATAGTCTGGATTTCTTCGGCCCAGCTTTCAGCCTTCACACTGGATCGTCCTTTAGAAGTTATTAAGTCAAGTCTGGAACACTGTTTAGATTTGACCCGTAGGCTACTTGAAATGGACTGTGGCCCGTGGATCGATTTATTGAATGGTCAAAAGCAAATGAGTGCTTCGTCAGAAGATTGATGTTGGTCTTTGATTTTGATTTAGGTAGATCATTCCTCTTCATCAATGTCAGAGTAATCTTATAACTGTCCTTTCAGAATGAGTTGGTGTTTTGATGACCATCATGAGTGACACTGCGATCATACTATCAAGATCTCTTTAAAAGTAGATGGTAAGCATCCATGGTAATTGTAGAAATTCTGTGATGCCCCCATAGCCTTGGAGGTGACCATAGCTGGAGTCGGTGCGATAAACTCCAGGTTTGCTAAGATGGGATTGGTCCTAGGGTGGAGGCAGAGCACGGCTTCCATGGGCTTGAAGTTCGGGCTGGTGAGGACTTCGAAGAGCTTGATTAGGGCTCTGGATATCTGAGATGTAAGGTGGAGTAAGAATTAAGTAAAGAGCTTCTACTGGTAGAGGAGTTGACTCGGTACTAGGAGTCGGCTCAGATCAGGTCAAGTTGGTTGGACCCCTGAGAGAGTCAGCTCAAAATCCAAATAGAGAGTAGTATTTCATGGCATACTGGTGGCACGACAGTCGAGCTGACTCAAAGTTTGATTGAGCCGATTTGAGTGTGATCGAGTCGACTCAAGCTTTGACCGAGTCGACTCGAGTCGTAGAAATAGATGTGCAGAATTTCTGTTTGGGTCTAGGATCAGATTTTGATCTTAAGATCTTAAGGTCTAGTTTGATGGGTCTTAAGGAGACTAATTCAAGAGATGAGTGCATGATCAGACCATGAGTGTACATGAGTTTGGTGAGTGCATTTAGATTAGTCCAAAAATTTTTCAGGTTTGAGTTTTGACCCATTATATAGACTATATATATGTAACCTATAACATTATGGAATGAATTGAATCTTTTCTCTCGAACACTCATTTTCTCTTCTCTCTGATTGCATGCTATCATAAGAGGGAGGAACCCTAGCCGCCACCTCCAAAGGTTGAAAGAAGGGAGGCATTCTCTTCTCAAGCAAAATCCTAGTGCCACCTCTTTCTATGTGGTTTGCTAGTGTTCTCGAGTTTTCATAATCTGAAAAATTACACAACAATTGGTATCAGAGCCAGATGGAGCATGGAGAAGGAAGGAGATGTTAGGATCTAAAGTTTCTTGTCAAAGATATTTTTCTCAATCAGATCTACATTGTTTATGGTTGTGGTGTTGAGATATCATGAGCAATGTGCCGAAGATTGATTTGAAAGTTTGATGGGAAGAGAAACTTCTTGATGTGGGGACAAGGATAGAAGATCTATTGGTTCAACAAAAATTAGATTTGACTTTGGAGGAAAAGTCAGAGGGAATGATAGATCGGGCTTGGAGTTCTTTGGAGAAGAGGGTCTGTTCACTGATCAGGTAGTGTTTGGCAGACTCAGTACTATATGGCGTGCTGGAAGAGAAGACACCTAAAGGTTTGTGGTTGAGGTTGCATTATCTGTACATGGGAAAGAACATGTGCAACAAGCTTATGCTGAAGAAACAACTCTACAACCTTCGGATGGAAGAAGATAAAGATATGTTGGGACATATTCAGTAGTTCGACCAGTTGAATATGGATCTACTCAATTTGGGTGTGGCTATGGAGGAGGACAAGTCCCTAATGTTGCTGTGCTTATTATCCAAAAATTTTGATCTACTGGTGACAACTTTATTGTACGAAAAGGAGACACTAGTCTATGAGAAAATAGTATCAGTCCTTCAGACGAACGAGTAAAAGGAGCGAATGGTGAGGGGTAGTACGGAGCTTCCCCAGGATGCCATGGTGGCCAAAGAAGATCTTAGAGGGGAAAGGATAGACGTGAGACAGCGGGGAGGCAAAATTTTCTAAGGAGTATTAGAGAGGTAAGGTGTTATATGTGCCAGCAACTAGGGCACATGAAGAGAGATTGTTCTTAAAGAAAAAAAAGAAAGGGAGAAGGTTCCAGACTGGAGTCATTCAGTGCAGTGGCTAAGAGCGATGTATCAGATGATCTTCTGATGTTATTGACTAGACACAGGGAGGAGACAGATCGATAGGTACTGGACTTTATTAGCTCTTATCACTATACATCTCATCGGGCATGGTTCACTTCTTATACACCGATGGGTGAGGGGCAGCGAGTGATACTAGGAGATGGGAGCTTTTGTAGTGTAATAAGAGTGGGTTCCATCAGGCTGAGGATGTATGATGGGAGGGTATAGATCTTGATAGATGTACATCATGTATCAGATCTCAGGAGGAGCGTAGTATCACTTAGATACTTGGAGGAAAAGGGCTTCATTTTTAGAAGCAATTCAGGGGTGCTGATGTCTCCAAGGATAACAGGATTATGATGAGAGGGAGAAGGTTGAGGAGTTGTCTATACCAGATAGAGGGATCTGTTGTATTTAGAGAGGCCGAAGTGATTGCTGCAGCCATGAAGAATCAGTCGGAGGTCCAGTCAGTGCAGATTGGATAGTTGATAGTATGTTATTGGAGCTACCTATTGTGGGGTTGTCAGATCACAAGGAGGTGAAGCATCAAGGACAGGTGCATACACATATGGAGGAGAAGGAGCATCAGAGAGAGGTTCCTTCATGAGTGAATATGAAGACCATGGCTATAGCATGGGCTCTAGACAAGGAGGTACAGAGGGAGGTGGAGTCTCCCAGACGCTCGGACAGTGGTAAGCAGGCACCAGGAGAGGGCCTAAGGGCATATGCATAGGAGATAGATGCTACGGCGGTGACAAGATGTGGAGAGGATCCAAAGACCTATGATAAGACTTCCACCAGCATGGATCAATAGGTGGGTCAGAGGTAGGGGAGTGGAGCTGTGGTTACTCCAAGACTTTTCGATGCTATGGTGGAGCATATCGCAGGAGCAGCAACGATCGATGCCGTTGGGCTAGTGGTGACTAAAGCCACTAGAGCAGCAACGAGCAGAGTCACTGGAGCAATGGCGGTTGAAAGTCATAGGTGGAGTAGCTAGTGGCGCGACAGGTAGATTCACGGAGGTAGCAATGGGTGCAGCTACTGGATTAGTGATGGGCACAGCCGCTGATGATAGGACCTACAGGAGAGGTGCCCCGATGCAGGATAAGATCTTCAATCATAAGAGAGGTGGTGTATTGATCCAAAGATTGATTTTGATGATGACAAAGAGTTTGAGTATAAGTTATATGTTATTCAAATTTAAAAATTTTTAATGAGGATTAAATCAATTTTAGAAGGTAAGTCCAGCTTAGAATTAATTTGGAGAAGAAAACTAAAACTTACTTTTGGCATGTCTGGTATGCAAACTAAGCCGATCTAGTTTTAACTGAGCCGATCTAGTGGTAGAGAACAGTCAAAAGATAGAAAGACTGAAGTTTCATAGAACAGTTAGTTAGCCGATCCAGTTCAAAGTGAGCCAATCCAGTTCAACTGAGCTGACCCAGTTCTATAATGAGCCGACTAACTGAGCAGTGGAGCAGAAAAAGATAGAAAGCAATATTTTAGCCTGATGTCACTGAAACGACTCAGTTCAGGACTGAGCCGATCCAATGAGGATCTGAGTTGACTCAGAGAAAACTGAGCCGACCCAATGATCTGTAATGGTTAGTTTTCTATTTTACATCTTTTATTCTCATTATCTTACAATGGTTATTTCAGCCTTCCAATGGCTAGAACACTTTCTCCAGCCTCTGTCAAGCTTATTTAAAGGTGTAGAATCAAAAGAAAAAAAAGAGAAGTGAATTGAAAGAAAAAATCATTCAAGTTTGAGAGCTTTATTGAATATCTAAAAAAGAGAGAGAAAAGAGAGAGGATTCAACCACTGATTTCAGAAGACATTCAAGAGCGATCTTCAACATCATCTTTAATATTCTCTCAGCTTCAAAGAAAGAAAAAGTCAAGCATTAAAGAGCAATCCTTCGACCTCTTCATCGCGCTCAAAAAAGTTTTTTTTAGTTTGTTTTGTGCTGAATTTGTATTTTTATTCTTTATAAGTTTCTTTGGGAGAAAGAAACTTGGAGTTAAGGCTAGTTCAAGCTCGTAATTAGACGAGTGTATGGTTGTGGTTGGTAAGTCAAAGTTAAAACCAACTGGATTGATAGTGAGCCTGAAAAACTACCAGTGTAGGGTTGTGGTTGGTGATTCCGAAAAAACTAACTGAATTTATTTGTGAGCCCAAAAAAATAAATACACTATAGTCAAAGGATTATAGTAGCATTTTCAAGGAGAGCTTGAAGAGTAGATATAGGAGTGGGTTGCTCTGAACTACTATAAATTTATGTATTTGTATTGTACTTTATTGTGTTTGATTTACATGCTTTTAATATTTGCTTAGCTTAGTTTCATTCCTTTGCTATATATTCTTCTCACCATACAATCACTTAAATTAGAAGCACATAATTGGTTAAAATTTAATTTGAGTTAATTTTAAATATCTAATTCATCTTCCTTCTTAGGTAGCCATACCTAGGCAACAATTGGTATCAAAGCAAGTGCTCTAATTTTTTGATTTAAAATTCTAAAATCAAAGATCTTGACAACTTAAGATGGAATCAATTTTTAATGAAGGATACTCTATAGATAGACCCCCACTTCTTAATGGCACAAATTATATATTTTGAAAAATATGCATGAAAATTTTTATACAAGCATAAATTACGATGTATGGAAGATTATAATCAATGGCTCACACACCCCCAAAGTATTAAAAGAGCATGATAAGAATAGCCCAGCTAAATGCTAAAGCTATGAATATACTTTATTGCTCATTGGATTTAAATGAATTTAACTTGATTTCTTCCTGCATTTCAGCTAAATAAGTATGGGAGAAACTAGAAACAACCTTTGAAGGAGCATATGAAAGAGAAGAATTAAGCTCCTAAGAAGAAAAGGAAGCTCATCCCAATTTTTGTCTCGTGGCACACGAGAATGAAAAGAAGATGAAGAATAAGAAACAAAGGAAAAAAAGCTTCGATTAAGGGGGAGCAAAACAAAGAAAAGAAAGATAAAAAGAAGAGCAAAAAGTAGATAAATCATGCTTGATGGATAAAGAGGAGGAAGGTATTGCAAGTCTTTGCCTTATGACTCAAAATTATGAGGTAAATATTGAAAACTCCTCTGAATTTACTTTTAATGAATTGTTTGAAGTCTTTAATAATTTAATGCATGAATTCAAAAAGTTAAGATCGAAAATAAAGAGTTTAAAAGGTCTAATCTATCTTTGGTTGAAGAAAAGAATAAAATATTGATTGAAAAAGATGATTTTTTGAAAGAAATAAAATTGTTAGATGAAGAAAAAAAATTCTTTCAAAATTTGAAAAATCTCTTTTAGAAGAAAATATGAAATTAAGAAAAGAGATTGAATCATTGAAGCTCATTCTTGAAAAGTTTATTTTTGGATCACAAAAGCTTCAATCAATTTTAAACAATCAAATGGCTATTTTCAACAAAACTGAAATTAATTATAACTCAATGAGAAAATAAAATTTATTAAAATATATTTAGAAGAGCTTCATCTGAAAATTATTTTATAACTTATTTCAAATGTAACAAAGTAGGTCATAAAATTTTCAAATGTAATATCAAAAAAATTGGTCATACTTTTGTTAAACAAATTTGGATTCCCAAGGGAATTATATGCACTAACATCGATGGATCCAAGATGACTTGGGTACCAAAATATATCAAATAGTTTTACAGATGTACCAAGCATCCAATGAAGAGAAAGGAGCCAATTTTTATGAATAGATGCTTTGGACTCAAGAGGATGGTTGGTGAAGTTTGGTAAAGGCTGAACTTATTCTCATATCATACCATCTTGATTGTTTGAATTAGTTAGTTTAAATGCTTGATTTTGATAATTTTCTTTGCTTATATTAATCATACTCCATTACTTTAATGCTTTGATATATTGCTTAAAACTAGTATAACGTTTTGATTATTTGTTTTAACCTTATCCTAAATTCCGCATGCTTGTTCAATCCTTTGTATCATGTTATCATTTAAAAATTAAATAAATAACATGATTATATAAGAATTTTTTTATTGTAAAATTTATAAATTGAACAAATTTTTGACTTTATCCACATAAGTTGCTTAAAATAGCTTTGTTTGCAAAAGAAAGAGGGAGAAAATTTGGTAATTAAAGAAATAAATTTATCATCAAAATCTTGGCATAACATGATATTTTTCATAATATGATATTAATTTGAATATGAGACACAAAATTCAATAAGGATAAGAATTGATAGTTGTAATAAAAGTAAGGAATGAAACTAATAATTCTGGCATATAGTAAGGGGAGCAAATTTTGAATGAAATTTGAACTCAATTGATTATAATATGAAGGGAGAGTTAAATATTTTTGGATTATTAAAGTAAATTTACTCTGTTGATCTTATTGATTATTTATTAAATTATTTTTTTGATGATGTCAAAAGGGGAGAGATGGTGAGTATATGCTTGAGCTTAAATTTGAATGAAGTATGCTTATATTGTTTAGTGATTTCATGTTTATAAATATATGATTTTTAGAAATCCACTATATATTATTTTGCATATACTCAAAAGTTTTGTTATCATCAAAAAAGGAGAGATTGTTAATCTAAAGATTGATTTTGATGATGACAAAGAGTTTTGAGTATAAGTTATGTGTTATTCAAATTTGAAGAGTTTTAATGAGAATTAAATCAATTTTAGAAGGTAAGTCTAGCCTAGAAATTAATTTGGAGAAGAAAGATTAAAAAATTAGTTTTGACATGCTTGGCATGCAAATTGAGCCAATCTAATTTTAATTAAGCCAATCTAGTGGCAGAGAACAGTTAAAAGATAGAAAGACTGAAGTTTCAAGGAATAGTTTAATTAGCTGACCTAGTTCAAAGTGAGCCAACCCAATTCAACTGGGCTGATCTAGTTCCATACCGAACCGACTAACTGAGCAGTGAAACAGAAAAAGATAGAAAGCAGTATTTCAGTCTGATACTATTGAGCTGACTCAGTTAAAGATTGAGCAGACCAAGTGAGGAACTGAGCCGACTTAGAAAAATTGAGCTGACCCAGTGATCTGTAACGGCTAGTTTTCTATTTTGTAGCTTTTTGTCTCTATTTCTCACAACGGTTACTTCAGCCCTTCCAATGGCTAGAACACTTTCTTCAGTCTCTGTCAAACTTATTTAAAGGTGGAGAATCAAAGAAAAAAAGAGAAGTGAATTGAAAGAAGAAATCATTCAAGTTTAAAAGCTTCACTGAATATCCAAGAAAAAGAGAAAAAAGAGAGAGATTCAAGCACTGATTTTAGAGGGCATTCTAGAGCTATCTTTAACAGTATCTTCAATATTCTCTCAGCTTCAAAGAAAGAGAAAGCCAAAAATCAAAGAGCAATCCTTCGGCCTCTTCATCGTGCTCAAAAAAGTTTTTTTTTAATTTATTTGTATTGAATTTATATTTTATTTTTTATAAATTTTTTTGGAAGAAAAAAATTTAGGGCTTAGGCTGATCTAAGCCCATAATCAGATGTGTGTATGGTTGTGGTTGGTAAGCCAAGATTAAAATCAATTGGATTGATAGTGAGCTCAAAAAAATATCGATATAGGATTATGGTTGGTGATTCCAAAAAAACCAACTAGATTTATTATGAGTCTGGAAAAACAATATATTATAGTCAAGAGATTATAGTGAAAATCCAAGAAGAGCTTGAGGAGTAGATGTAGGAACGGATTACTCCAAACTACTATAAATTTATGTGTTTGTGTTGAGCTTTATTGTGTTTGATTTACATACTTTCAATACTTATTTAGCTTAGTTTTATTCCACTGCTACATATTATTCTCACCACACAATCACTTAAGTTAGAAGCACATAATTGGTTAGAGTTTTAATTTGACTTAAAATTTTCAAAATATCCAATTCACCTCCCCTCTTGGGTAGTCATACCTGGACAACATGGTGGCAGTCTCTCGGACAGCTCCAGGGCTGAGATATACTGTAGTGGCAAGAAGATTTATACAGTTGGCTTCACTCCTCATTGGTCAAATCGTGCAGAGGATCGGAGCTCACTGTTCTGTGGTGCTTGTAAAAGCTTTGGGGCACCAAAGTGGAGATTATAGGGATTCTGTGGTACCCCCATAGCCTTAGAGGTGACCACAGATAGAATCGGTGCGATAGACTCTAGGTTTACTAGGACGAAAGTGGTCCTAGGATGGAGGTGGAGCACAGCTTCCATAAGCTCGAGGTTCGGGCTGGTGAGGACTTCGAGGAGCTTGGTTGGGGCTCTGGATACCTGAGATGCAAGATAGAGCAAGAACCAAGCAAAGGGCTTCTACCAGTAGAGGAGTCGACCGGCACTAGGAGGAGTCAACTCGGACCCCTGTGTTATAAAGTTGGATAGGGTGCATGTGTAGATTTCAAAAATCTTTTTGATCGTAGTTGAAACTAATCAGATTAACCGTTTAACCCATATGCAATAGATTTCATCTAATCCTATCCAAGCCCAGGAGAAAAGACATATATATAATCTAAAAATAAATAAATATAAGATCAAATCTCAATACCTTAGCACGGATAGATTTTCATCCCTATCAATAATCTTTGGTTCGAAGGTCCTCAAGCCACACACGTGTCCGGCCTCTACAGTATCCATCGGGATCAATCTCGAATTGATTTTCTCATAGTGAATCCTTCTTCTCTAAGAAAGATCTCAGTCTTTTAGAACCTTGATCAACTCTTTGATCAAGACTGTAGAATCAACTCTTTGATCTGCTGCCTTTTCTCTTTGTTCCTCGCTGTAGATGAACAACTCCTCAACTCTTGGTGTGTAGAAAGGTGGGATGCCTAACCTTTGGATGTGGGAAAGAGAAGAGGGAGAGGGTGAGGCATGGAGAAGGGAGAGAGATCTGATTTTTAATCAATAAAATTAACTTCTAAAATTCTAGGAGACTTTCTCATTATATTGGCCCTTCCCTGATTCAAAAGAGGAATCCAATTAACTTAAAAGATACATCCTTATCTTATAAGAAATTCTACCCTTTAATCTGATTTTTTTCAATAAATTAGACTTAATTGGTATGTTATCATCCTTCTTTAGCAAGAATATGAGGCACCCCGATCAGATATGAAAATTTGAATGAACGCCCATGGAATATACGGCAAGTGGTTGGGGCGCCAAGAAGGCCAACCCTTGGCACCCCATCCTAGGGTTTTCATTCAAGAGAAGGGGCATGGCTCCTATCTCTCTCTCTTCCACGCTATACCATAAGAGGGGGTGGCCCCTCTTGCATTATTCAGGGGATTGGCGCCCCTTGGTCCTGACATAAAAGGAGGTAGGCGCCACCCTTCTTTTCAATTATTCCATACACACATTAGAAGATTATGAGGAGATAATGAAGAGATAATTTAGCCAACTAATTGACTTAATCTAATCCTCTTGGGCTCATAATTAGACAACCAATTAAACCCAAATAAATTTAGATAAGGTTCAAGGCTATGGACTTGATCCAATAGAAGTTCTGAGAAGAATTAGGTTTAACCATGTGCTAGCATGGTTCTCTTAAACCCAATAGGATTTCAATAACCCTAATCTAATTAGAACTTCATAAGCCCAATTGACAAATTCAAGATTAAATCTCTTAATGTGTGATCCCATAGGTTTCATTCTATTTGGTAGTAAGATATATTGTGATCTCCATCATAATATCATCGAAACTCTTTTCGATGGGTTGGAGCAATTTCAACTCTATCCTTCGAGGGTCATCGATCATCAAGACGACATCCGATGAGTCTCACAATCCATCAGTGACACCTAGCAGTATATAGTGGTAATCTAGTAGAATGAAAGTATGAATCCTTAGATACAGTTATCGTATGATTCAGTCATTCTATCGTAAGTCCTGATTTGACGGAGGTCATGGAGAACTCGTCAAACCTCATTATCAGTCATATGTAAGATTGGCTTGACTCGAGTTCATTTATGAATTCCGTGAAAATTCTTTTCAGTATTCACATTTGCTTTGGCTAAAGATTTTTGAACTCAATCTCATAATTACATAAGACTTCTCCTTTTCTACCAAGATTGATAGATTCCTTCTAGGTGCATCATACTCCAAATAGCAAACTTGAACCTACTGAAGCCAACATACACAGTAAGGACCCGAATGGCTAGGGATCAAAAAATATGCAGTAAAACTCAGTAGTCTTGCTACGAATAGTCAATGACACTGCAGGTCAAAAAACCACTCATACCACTGCTGCATTGAGAAGACCACTAACGAGTGAGTAGACATCCATATGGTTTCTTGTGTTAGTCACATTTAGTGCAAGTTGTTCTCTAACAACTACTTGCACCCTCATCCCAGTGTCCCTATACTACAGACTTGAGACTCATCTACCATAAGGGAGGTGAACTGTGCACTGATCTTGAATGGATTGATCACTGTCCTCCATGACGATCCTTTGATCGAGAGCATTTAGAAATAAACCACTAATTAATGTATGTCTCAAATTCTTAACACTTTAAGAATATACAAAATCATCTTTATTAATTTCTAGGATAAATCATAGACATATAAACATGATTGGAATGAAAAAACTCTTTATTAATAATAAAAGTTACAAGTACAAGTTTAAGTCCTGAAATTACATAATGTGTCAGCTAACAATTGGCTTCTAAGATATAAATCTAACAAACTCCTATTTGACCTAAAGTCAATTGGCCATATACCTAAGATCCATCTTCTCAAAGTAAGCTTCGATCTTCTGCTAGCTGAGAGGCTTGGTCAGTGGGTCTGTCATATTTAGTGTGGAATCGACTCTCTGCATCTCGACGAACATTTTCTTGAGGTATTCGCGTATGATGTGAAATCACCGCTCTATATACTTGGACTTCTGATGAGACTTGGGCTTCTTAGCAAGAGCTATGGTGCCATTGTTGTCACAGTGCAAAGTAATGACATTTGATGGTATCACACCTAGCTCCGCAATGAACTACTTGAATCAAAAATCTTCTTAGCAGCTTTAGAGGCGGCGATGTACTCGACTTTCATAGTCGAATCTACAATGATCAGCTGTTTGAAACTCTTTCAGCTAACCGCACTACCATTACACAAGATGATACACCCTGATATAGACTTTCTATCATCGATATTAGTCGTGAAGTCTAAATCAGTGTATCCTTCAACTTTTAGCTCTGATCCTTCATCAAATATCAACAATAAATTTTAGTCCGTCTTAAGTACTTAAGGATATTTTTAACAGCAATCTAGTGTTCTTCATCTGGATTCATCTGATATCTGCTCGTGATACTCACGACAAGGGCTATATCAGGTCGTATACATAACATGACATACATGAGGCTCTCTATTACTGAAACATAAGAGATCTTGCTCATGTGCTGGATCTCCTAAGGTGTATCGGGATACATCTTCTTGGAGAGATGAATATCATGTCTAAAGGGTAAAAGACATCTTTTGGAATTTTCATGCCGAACCTCTTCAACACCTCCTCTATGTGCATTCGTTGTGAGAGTCCTATCATCTTTTTAGATCTATCTCTATAGATCTTTATACTAAGAATGTAGGAAACTTCTCCTAGGCCTTTTATGGCGAACTCTTTTGATAACCATACTTTGACCGATGTCAGCATGGGAATATTATTTTCAATCAAGAGGATGTCATCCATGTGCAATATGAAGAATGTGATAGCGCTTCCACTGATCTTTTTGTACACACACTGCTTCTCCTTATTTTGTTAAAATCAAATATTTTGATCACATTATTAAAGCAAGTGTTCCAACTCTGAAATGCTTGCTTGAGTCCATATATGGACCTTTACAGCTTGCAAATCTTGTGATCACTATCACTAGATGTGAAATCCAAAGACTGCTCCATATAGATATCTTCCTCAAGATATCCATTTAGGAAGATAGTTTTTACATCCATCTGTCAAATTTTTTAATCATGAAAGGCTACTATCGCAAGCAGAGTATGGATGAATTTCAGCATGGCCACGGATGGAAAGATTTCATGATAGTCAATGCCTTTACGTTGACTATAATCTTTCGTGATTAGCTTTGCCTTGTAGGTCTCTACCCTACTATCTGATCTAATTTTTTTTATAAATCCATTTACACCCAATAGGTACAATACCTTCAGGTGGATCTACTGAGGACCAAACTTGATTAGAATACATGGAATCAATTTCTGACTTCATCGCTTCCATCTATTTCTCAGAGTCTATATCTAACATTACCTCATCGTAGATCTTGAGATCCTTCCTAATGTCCCTATCTCCCATAAGGAATGCTTCCTCTAAATCCTTTGTAAGAATGCCTAAATACCTTTCAGGAGGACGAAAGATCCTACTTGATCTACGAGATGAAAGAGGTATCACATCTACTGGCTTATTACTGGTTTAGGTTCTTGGACTCGATACTCTTCGGAGACTTTCTCTTCGAGCTCAATCTTTCTCCCACTACCTCCATCTTGGATAAACTCTTTTCTAAGAAATAGCATGACGGCTCACAATCACATTATGATTCTCAGGAAGATAGAAGTAGTATCCCATAGTTTTTTAGGATATCTTATAAAACGAGCCCTAAAGGATCTAGCCTCTAACTTGTCCTACTACTATCGCTTGACATGGATCGGATATTCTTAAATCTTGAGGTAACCAAGAGTTGGCTTCTTACCATGCCATAACTCATACGATATGATAGGAATGGATTTAGAGGAAATCCAATTCAAAAGATGAATCGTAGAAAGCAATGCATGTTCCCAAAGAAAGACAGGAAGGTCTGTGAAGCTCATCATAGATCGAACCATATCTAATAGGATCCGATTCCTTCTTTCGGATATCCCATTGAGTTAAGACATCTCTGGAGGTGTCCACTATGAGACTATACCATTATCCTTGAGATAGATCCGAAATTCTTCATTGAGGTATTTCCTTCTTCGATTTGATCGAAGAACCTTTAAGAGTTTTTTGATCTGTTTTTCTACTTTATGTCTGAACTCTATGAACTTTTCAAAGACTTTAGACTTTTGGTATATCAAATATACAAATCCATACTGTAAATAATCATCGATAAAAGTTATAAAGTATATATAGCCATCCCTGGCTTATACATAGAATGGACCATACACGTCAGTGTGTACCAGAGATAATATTTCAGTGATCCTTTCCTCTTATCCTACAAAAGGTAGCTTGGCCATTTTTTTTGAAGACATGATTCACAAACTAGATAAAACATGAAAGTCAATGGTCCGAGAAGACCATCTTTCTCCAGTTTGTTGAGTCTGTCCTCTTCAATATGGCCTAGCCTAAGGTACCACAGATATTTTAGTTAATTCTATCTCTAAGTCTCTTAGACCCTAGCATTCATAATTTACTCGTTAATATTTACACTTACATCTATATGCAAATGATAAAGACCATCAATCAAGAAAGCACATGCAACATCTTTATTTTGAAATAATTGAACACATATCTTTATTAAAATAAAATTATAATTATCTTATGCCAGCATAGATATGAAAATCAAATTCTTACTGACTACAAGATATAATAGCAGTCTTTAAGAATTAAACTAAGTCTTAACGATAATCATAGAGGGTAGGTCCCAACGGCCATAATAGCAACCCTTACTCTATTGCCGATCCGGAGAGTGATCTCACCTTCTCTCGCCCTCTCACTTCTTCAAGATCCTACATAGAAGTACACAAATGAGCACTTGATCCAAAATCTAGAATCTAACTAAAAAAAAATCGTTAAATTAGTTCAATAACGAGCATATCAAACGTACTTTCAGAAAATCCATCTTCTTTTTGCTCTTGACAGTCGCCAGGTAAGCCAGACAGTTCCTCCTCCAATGGCCTTCGATGTTGCAATAGAATATTTTTTTTATTCATTGGCTTCTTTGAAACCTGCTTCTTGGTTTGGCCTCACTCTTTTGCTTCTTTGCAGGCTTCTTTTCTTCTTGAAAGAAGACTTTCTTTTGGAGAAAGTTCGCTCCACAGCCAGAACTGTATCCCTTGAACTCTTCAAGATATCCTCTGCTGTTATCTACTGTTACCAGCATGTTCAGTAACTCAGGCAAAGTGCTATCGATTTTATTCATATGATAGTTCATGATGAACTGTCCATATGAATCAGAAAGAGACTGGAGAATCAGATCCACTTATAATTCCTTGTCCATGATCATATCAAGCTTTGAGGCTTCTCGATGTCTTTGATTATTGTCAAACAATGATCATTGACAAACTGCCCATCATGCATCTTCGCTCTGAAAAGTCTTTGAGACTTCAAAGCGAGCTGTGCGACTCTACTCATCGTACAACTCTTGCAGGTGAGTCAGCATCTCTCTGGCAGTCCTCATGTCTTCATGCTGTTGCTGAAGATCATTGGATATGGATACTAAAATGTAACACTTTGCCCTGTTATCTTGATCCATCCACTTCTCAAGTGCGGCTCATTGATCAGGGGATGGCGAGCAGGTAACACAGGTGCATCCTGGTCAAGGACATGGGTCTGCTTTTTGAAACTAAGAACGATTTTCAAATTTCAGAGCCAGTCTTTATAGTTGGTACTGGTCAACCTATTGGTATCGAAGATACAAGCTAAAGGATTGGAACTTGATATGGTTATCTGCAGAGAGAACAGTTTCTAGTTAGATATTTGTACTTATAAAATTATTATTTAAAATTTAAAATAATAAAGGCTCTTATTATTTTTTTGAATCTCCCACACTCCTCAGATAGAGAAATACAAACCTATACGCGATCAATTTCAAGTGGATACTACGATCCCATTAACTTATAAACATCTCACCTAATAGTTATTAGTGAGCATCGACCAATGAATGGATAACACTTTGTCTATTGCTTCACTAAGTAAGATGCAATGGGCTTGGTCTCTAAATCCTATGGCCTCACCTAACAGTTATTGGTATATTTCTTAGTTAAGTCAGACCCATTATTCACCAGCGGGTGCAAAGCCATCTTTGGGACTCTCACCTAATAGTTATTAGATCCAACTCTATCTCTATCTTGGGACATCAAATGTCAATAGAGTAGTTATACCTTTCCGATGTAACCGAACCATTGTAACCAGTCGAGAACGATCAATACCAGAAAGGCACCCGCATCTCTACAATGATGGAAGACCTCTAGACTTAATATTCAGTGAGGAGATTTAGATTTAGATCTCTTCTAAATCAACAAATTTGACATCTGACTGATCAAATTCAGATCAGCATATCAACATGTCTAACCAGCCTTGTCGGTATGGGTGAACTTGAGTCAATAAGTAACCTAGCATGAAACTAAATCTCCCAATATGATCAAGTAAGTTAAGATGAGTGGAAGTTTCTCCGTTGCTTTCTTTAGAGACCAATCAAAATTGGTCAGATCAAATAACGGATCTAATTAAATAATCACTATCTAAATACTTGCCTTAGATACCAAATTGGTCGATTAGAATCGATCAGGTTAACCTATTGAAATGGATTCGAACCACTGAGCCAAATTTGATCTTGAATCAATCAACTCGTATCAAAATATGAATCGATGTGATTAATTATAACTAAATTCGACTTTAAGCCCCTTTGATCTAATTTTAATCAACCATTGATTAGGTTCAATCAACTACTCAAAATCGACAATGGGTTCTAGCCTAATCTAATCAAATTGACCCTAATTATAGTTTGATCACTAGATCTAATTTGTTCAACCCATATCCATATGCAACAATATAATTTTAGATCCAAAAATAATTTTTAGATTATATTTTATTGCATGCATTAGTGGCTTATGATCTTGAAACTGTTTCAGATCTAAACCTAATGTCATATATTATATATATATAGTTTCAGATTTAAATTGAAACATGCATCTCATATACATTGAA
>KE504810.1:838989-851854 GCA_000441515.1 Elaeis oleifera | reverse complement strand
CCTAATGTCATATATTATATATATATAGTTTCAGATTTAAATTGAACATGCATCTCATATACATTGAATTTCAGATCTAAAATTAAAATTACACATATCAAATATATATAAAATCAGATCTAAAATAATAATTAAATATTTTAAAATATTTTTTCAAAAATCGGTTCACATCAAACTAGGACAATCTTTTCAATATAGAGGGTAAACCCTATATCAGGACAATCTTATACCAGTTTGATGTAAATTTTTAATTATTCTAATTTTAGATCTAAACTTAAAATAAGACATATCATATATACAAACTTTTAGATTTAAAAAATTGATTTAATTATTTTGAAAATAATTTTAAAATCAATCAATCTTGTGCTAGGATAACCTTTACAATATAGATGGTAAATCTTATACCAGGACAATCTTATATCAGCACAAGATCAATTTTAAATCATTAAAATTTTTAGATCTAAGATAAAATTAAATTATATATGTCTTTAAAAATTTGTGGCTCTGATACCACTATTAGAAAGTCGGATAGGGTGCATGTGTAGATTTCAAAATTTTTTTTGATCACAGTGAAAAATCAATCAGATTAAATCTTTTAACCCCACATACAATAGATCTCATCTAATCCTATCCAAGTTTCAGAGAAAAGATATACATATAATCTGAAAATAAATAAATATGAGATCAAATCTCAATACTTTAGCACGGATAAAAATTTACTACTATCGATGATCTCTGGTTTGAAGATCTTCGAGCCGCACACGTGTCCGATCTCTACAGGTATCCATCGAGATCAACCTCGAATCGATTTTTTCATATTAAATCCTTCTTCTCCAAGTAGAATCTCAGTCCTTTAGAACCTTAATCAACTCTTTGATCAAGACTGCGGAATCAATTCTTTGATCTGCAATCTTTTCTCTTCGTTCCTCACTGTAGATGAACAACTCCTCAACTCTTGGCACGTAGAAAGGTGGGATGCCAAACTTTGGGCATGAGAAAGAGAAGAGGGAGAGGGCGAGGCATGGAGATGGGAGAGAGAGAGAGAGATCTGATTTTAATCAATAAAACTAAGTTCTAAAGCCCTAGGAGATCTTCTCATTATATAGGCTCTTCTCTGATTCAAAAGAGGAATCCAATTAACTTAAAAGGTACATCCTTATCTCATAAAAATTCTATCCTTTTAATTTGATTTTTCTTAATAAAAGTAGATTTAATTGATATGTTATCACCTTTCTTTGGTAAGAATATGGGGCATCCCAGTCAGATATGAAAATCTAAATGGACGCCCATGGAATATAGGGAAGGTGGGCGCCAACCCTTAGCTCAGCATCCTAGGATTTTCATTCAAGAGAGGGGGCATGGCCCCTCTCTCTCTCCCCTCCATGCCATGCCACAAGAGGGGGTGGCCCCTCTTGCATTATCTAGGGGATTGGCGTCCCTTGGTCCTGCCATAAAGGGAGGTAGGCACCACTCTTCTTTCCAATTATTCCACACACACATTAGGAGATAATGAGGAGATAATGAAGAGATAATGAGGATATAACTTAGCCAACTAATTGACTTAATCCAATACTCTTGAGCTCATAATTAGGCATCCAATTAAATCCAAATAGATTTAGGTAAGGTTTAAGGCTATGGACTTGATTCAATCGAAGTTTCGAGAAGAATTAGGTTTAACCATGTGCTAGCATGATTCTCTTAAACCTAATAAGATTTCAATAAACTCTAATCCAATTAGGACTTCATAAGCTAAATTAGCAAATTTAAGATTAAATCTCTTAATGTGTGACCTTATAGGTTCCATTCTATCAGGTAGTGAGATATATCGTGATCTCCATCACAATATCATCGAAACTCTTTTTGAAGGATTGGAACAATTCTAACTCTACCCTTCGAGGGTCATCGATCATCAAGATGATATTCGATGAGTCTCACAATCCACCAGTGACGTCTAACAATATGTAGTGATAATCTCGTAGAATAAAAGTATGAACTCTTAGGTGCAGTTATCGTATGATTCAATCCTTCTATCATGAGTCTCGACTTGATGGAGGTCATAGAGAACTCATCAGATCCCATTGTCAGTCATATGCAAGATTGACTCGACTTGAATTTATTTATGAATTTTATGAAAACTCTTTTTCAGTATTTACATTTACTTTGACCAAAGACTTTCTAAACTTAGTCTCCCAAATTGCATAGGACTTCTCTTTTTCTATCAAGATCGATAGATTTTTTCTAGGTGCATCCTACTTCAAACAACGAATCTGAACCTACTGAAGCCAACATACACAACAAAGATCTGAATGGTTAGGGATCAAAAAAATATGCAGTTAAACTCAGTAGCCTCACTATGAATAGTCAATAACACTGCAGGTCAAAGGACCACTCACACCACTGCAGCATCGAGAAGACCACTGACGAGTGAGTAGACTTTCATATAGTTTCTCATATTGATCATGCTTAGTGTAAGTTGTTCTCTAACAACCACTTACACCCTCACCCCAGTGTCCCTATACTGCAGATCCGAGACTCATCTACCCATAAAGGAGGTGAATTATGCACCGATTTTGAATGGATTGATTACTATCCTCTGTGATGATTTTTGAATTGAGAGTATTTAGAAATTAACCACTAGTTAATGTATGTCTCAAATTTTAACACTTTAAGAATATACAAAATTATTTTATTAATTTTTGGATAAATCGTGGACACATAAACATAATTGGAATGAAAAAGTCCTTTATTGATAATAAAATTTATAAGTACAAGTTTAAGCTCTAGAATTACATAATATGTCAGCCAACAATTGACTTTTAGGACATAAATCTAACACCCTGAGAGAGTCGATTTGAAATTCAAATAGAGAGCAGTATTTTATGGCATACTAGTGGCACAACAGCCAAGCTAACTCGGGGTTTGATCGAGCTGACTTGAGTGTGGTCGAGTCGACTCGAGCTCTGATCGAGTCGACTTGAGTTGCAGAAACAGATGTGCGAGATTTCTGTTTGGGTCTGAGATCGGATTTTGATCCTAGGGTCTTAAGGCCTAGTTTGATGAGTCTTAAGGAGACTAACTCAAGGGGTGGTGCATGATCAGATCATGGGTGTACATGATATTGGGTGAGTGCATTTGGATTAGTTTAGAAAGTTTTTCAGATTTAGATTTTGACCAATTGTATAGACTATATATAAGTAACCTATAACATTGTAGAATGAATTGAATCTTTTTCTCTCAAAACACTCATTTTCTCTTTTCTCTCTGATTGCACGCCATCATAGGAGGAGAGCAAACCCTAGTCGCCACCTCCGAAGGTTGAAAGAAGGGAGGCGTTCCTTTCTCATGCGAAACTCTAGTGCCACCTTTTTCGCATGTAGTTTGCTGGTGTTCTCAAGTTTTCATGATCTGAAAAATTTGCACAACAGCAATGACATCACACCAAACTTTATTGAACTACTTTTATCTGATAGAAAATGAAATAAGGTAGTGACCATCGATAACCATCTCACTCCCTTTTTGGAACCATGATAGCTTATAAGATCGATGATACTTTTCAGTGGTTAGGTTCAGCTTAGTAATGGCCTCCTGAGAGATGACGTTCTCAAAGCTACCTCCAATAATAATATTGTAGATCTTTTTTTCAATGGTGCAGCAGATATGGAAGTATTGGTCTGCTTCAAATTTTTTTTCTTCTTTTTGAAAGTAAGCAGGCTCTTTCGAACAACTAGAGCCTCTCTTCTATCTTCAAATAGAGAAAATCATCCTCCTTTTACCTTCTTCATCATAAGTAGGCTCTCAATCCTAGTCAAATAGTTCATCTCCTTCTATCAATAACTACTTCCTGGACTGATCATCATAAGTAGCCTCTTTACCATAGTTGTAGCACCGCATAGTAGAAGACCTAGCCAAAGCTGGCTTCGAGGACTTTGAATCAACAATGCTATGAATAGGAGGGGTAGAATCTGCGTTGTGCTGCATGTCCCCTTGATTCTCTGGTAGTTGGTTGCTCCACAGATGAGGATCAAACCTAAGCACATGCCTTCATCACTATTGCTCCCCAACAACCACGGCATGGTAGTAAGCCTCTTTGACTATCCATAGGGAGTGGAGCCTTAAGGCATCTTGGATCTACTGCCTTAGTCCATCAAGGTATTGTGCAACCATCTATTCCTCATTCTCCATTAGGTTGTTTCTAGCGACCAGTTGGTAGAACTCTTTTGTGTATTCATCCACGGGCCTAACCCCTTGCAGAGTTTTTGCTAGTGCTGATATAGGGATTATGTATAGTTGAAGGGCAAGAATTGCTTCTTCAATTTCTTCTTCATCCATTTTTAGTCTTGGATCTTCAGCTTGCCTTTGTACTCTCTGATTTTCTTTAGCTATTACCATTAGGTAGAAGTCCGACCTGTCAACTTTAGGATGACAAGATTCACCTTCTTATTGTTGGGCACCTCCTTATACTCAAAGATGCGCTCAATCTGATCCAGCCAATCGATGAACACCTTCGATTGTAGACTATCCAAATATTTGGATAGATCTACCTTGATGGTATCATACCAGTAGATTGGTCATTCGAACGAATCACCTCGACTGTCATGCTGGTGGATGAGAGTACTTATGTGGAAGGAATTCTTGAAATTAAAGGTTCTCCATCAGATCTGCGGTCTTCTAGTCTTGCCTCAGATCTCGTATCCTAATTTTCAGTTGTATAAGAGCACAGTCAGTTTCGTCACATGTCTCCACAAATCTTTATAGTCTATTATCAAATCCCGCTCCTCTTATGAGATTTTTTCAAGAACCGCCACCATCTGAGTTGCAGTTTGGTTTGCTTACGGCCATCGGCACCACTTGCTATCTTAACTATTGGGAAGAAATTCCGCTCAAGGATTGGTTGGGCTCTGATACCAACTGACGTAGTCAAGGCCACATTTTAATGAAAATAAAGGAGGAAGATGCATGAAATAAAAAGAACAACAAATTTAAGAAGAAACTCTCTTCTAGAGTTTTAATTCATAATCAAAATAGACTACCTATAATGTTGGCCAAAAGCTTTATTATAAAGAAAACCCTAACTTGATGCCTAAGCTATCTGAAATATTTTAAATTATTTCAAATACAAATAGATAAAATTTAAAACTTCCAACTCATTTAGGATCTTTCGAGCTCCTATTAGACTATGACAGTAAACCTATCAAGCACATAGAGCACGGAAAGAGCCTTCCAAATTAAGATTTTATAGATGATTTTGACTCCGGATGAGAGATTTATACTCATTTTAGTGTAGTAGGATCAAAACCATTAGCACAATTAGCTGATTTCTTATCCTTTTGGATTGAATATATCAAATCAAGGTATCTACCAGCTAAGGCATCTATGTCAACATGATTGACCAAGCAGAGCCTGCAACAAACCAACCATGCAGTCCTCACACCGACCAATCAATTTTCTTCACATGGCAGCTCTGAAAGATGCACAAAGATGCCCAAACTCCTACCACTTAGTTATAGCTAGTCCATAATAGCGGAATGACCTCCATAACTATGAGGTCCATATCTCACCATATCAACAAGATGTACAAATAGTTATCTTCAATGGCCTCTCTAGCATGTCCCAAGATTTCGATAACGATAAGCATTGACTCTCGTTTATATAAATCACTCTCAGAGAATTCTCCAAGTAAGTCCAATCAAGTAGAGCCAAGTCTCTCATAGAATCCAAGCCTCTGAGCACTTTGAGTCTAAGTGAAGTCTACACTAAGTATAGAGGGGAACAAAGACTCTCTTTCTCTCCCCCTCTTCCTTATGGGCTAGGGTAGGAATTGAGTTGGGCTAGGCTGGGTCGGGCTATATGCTTGCCCGAGCTCAGTTCAAAAGTTTTTGATGGTTCATGTCATGCTTAGGCCCAAATTTATTTGAAAACTTCAAGTCCGGGCCTGGGCACAAGCACAATGAAGAAAAATCAGCAATTTAAAGCATACATTTTCAATTTTTTTAGTAAAAGACTACAGATTAAATATTTTAATCTATTAGCATACCCTAGATCTGATTTAGAAACTATCAAATATAGATCATATAATATAATAAATATAATATTTGAAATTAATAATTGATCATATCAATCATGCAAGCAGATCGAATCTGAAATAAGCATTCTAATCAGGAGTAGATCCTATCTACTGAGATTAGATTCTTTACTAGAGCATGTGTCGATGATCACCGTTGCTGATAGAAGTGGTAACAGATTCTTTCTGATGTCGAGAAGCTATGCAGCACGTCTGACCTCTACAAGATGTCTGCTCGAAGCTCTGATCAGATCGTCCTTTTCTGGAGGGCTAGCTCGTACGAAAGGCACTGGATAGCTGATATATGCTCATTCCTTTGGATCACCCAAACTCTTTCAGATCAGAGGATGGAACAAGAGGAGGAGATGGTGGTGTATGAAGTATAAATAAGACACTCTTAATTTTCTTCTCACAAAATCTAGAGTCGAAACCTTAGAACCCACCCTAGAACTCACGCCCAAAGAGGAAGCAATTTTCCTCTTTCTATTGCATAGAATGACCTGTCCCCTCTCTGTTTCACACCCACACTCTTTTAGAAATAATTTCCATGATAAACCTTCTTTTTTATCATACAAAATTAGAGAGGATTTAAGGTTGGCGTGGAGAAGAGATAGGATAGGATAAACACTAGGTAGTTTAGTTTAAATTCAAACCTATTTGAATTCAAAACCCAACTAATCCTATCCTATCTCTAAGGGGTGCAAAAAAGAAGAGAGAAACATCAGAATGGCATGGAAAATCATCATGCAAAAATTTTTCTTGTGCATGGGAAGAGAAGTCGGCGTGGGGAAGAGTCCAACAATATTTGGACTCTAAGTTCTCATTCCAATTCAACCCTTTTGAACTCAAATTTAAACCAACCTCATTCAAATCTAAAAGGGATTAGAAAGTGGGCATCAATCCTCTTCTAGGCGTGAGAAACATTCACGTAGAGACATTTCTCATGTGAAGAAAAGAAGGGCGTAGAGAAAGGGTGGCGTTAGGGAGAAGTCCAACTAAATGGACTCTTAGGTTCTCTCAAATTTGGTACCAAATCAAGTCTCATTTGGTTAGACCCAATTAAATAAATAAAATCTAATCTAATTAGACTTTTATATCCTTAATCAAATCCTAATTTAATTAAAATTAATTGAACCAAAATTCTGATCAAATCAGGAACTAATCTTCCATAGCGATTAGGTCATCTTATAACCTAATCGGATCAAACCTAATTAAATCTAATTCAATTAGACTTGATCTAAACCTCAATACTCAATCAAATTGAGCTAATTAGTAATTTAATCACTAATCACCTTCTATAATTCATCAAATATTAGTGAATTAATTTGTTATAATTTTTGTGCAAGATTAATCATCAATCGAATTGACGGTTATACCCTAGAATGATTCTCAATCGTTGATCAGCCACATGATCAGTTAAAATTTTTTTTTAGTGTAACCTCATAGATTCGAACCTAAATTAGTAGCACAGAATAATTTTTAGTACCAATTAACATAATCATCTAGCAATGGTACCCGACGTCTGGATAAGTCTAAAGATTGCTAAGCAACATTCAAGAACCTGTTAGTATATGGTTATCATATAATTAATCTCTTTGACTCAAATGCTCAAAGTGACCTAGAATTTAACTATCAATCCAGAAAAGATCATTTACATTGTATTTCAACTTTTAAATCTATTACATGGATTATCCCAACTGAAGTTTTACTGAATTAAATATAGTGATGCATTAACTCCTACTTATTTAGAGGGGTCAATTCCATCTTGACTCACACACCGACTTCGTAAGTACTTGATTGTGTCCAAAAATCTTTATCATTGAATTAAAATTTAGATAGTCTGACATAAAGGCATAGTGAGTTGCTTGTAAGTCACCATGGTGATCTCAGATCGGAGGAAGACTTATATCCATATCCTTCGCGAGCTACTTTTGACAACAGAGTGCTTTACAGTTGGTCACGTTTGGTGAGATGTACACCTACATCTCACTTGCATGCTATATCAATGTCTCCATATTTTTTGGTTAAGAGGACAACTAATGCCCATGACACACAACGACCTACACTTGATATAGTTATCATCCTAATAATAGCATATCATTTGGTCATGAACTAGGTTTAAGGATGAAACAATATATCCTTCTATATCGATTCAAATGGTCCTAAGGACTTCATCACAACACAGGAGTTCAAAAAAGATGTACAAAGTGATAAAAAAATCAAATAATATTTATTATTTAATAATTCATATACAATTACAATACTGAGCTCAATCGTCAATAGGCTGACACTTGACTTTGTGACATAATTTTCAACAATCCTCATTTAGATTAAAGCCAATCGATACGATATCGTATACCCATCTTCGATTTATAATCTTGAAACTTCTTGACATCGAGAGCTTTAGTAAATGGATTGATTAGATTTTCTTTCTGTCGATCTTTTGAAGCTCGACGTCATCTTGATCCACGATCTCCCAAACCAGGTGGTAACAGCACAAAATGTGCTTGGTGCGCTGATGTGACTTCGATTTATTCACTTGAGCAATAGTGTCAATGCTGTCATAGTACAACAAGATAGGACCATCAAGAGAGGATGCCACTCCGAGCTCATCGATGAACTTCTGCAACCACATAGCTTCTTTCGCAGCATCGAATGTTGTGATATATTCTATCTCGCAAGTAAAGTCGGCTACGGTATGCTACTTGAAACTTTTCCAGCAGACTGCTCCACCATTTAAGATATATATATATATATCTCTCGATATACTCTTGCTATCATCATGATCTGATTGAAAACTGAAGTCTATAAATCTCATAAGTTTTAAGTCAGATTCTCCATAAACAAACCACTGGTCTTTAGTATTTCTTAAATACTTAAAGATGATCTTTACGACCTTTCGATGGTTCTCACCTAGATTGGACTGGTATCTACTCACTACCTCTAGTGCGTATGCCACATCCGATCTCATACATGTCTTAGCATATATAATGGATCCCACTGTCGAAGCATATGGAATTCTACTCATACGCTCTCTTTCTTGAGGAGTTATCGGATAATCTTTTTTTGAGAGAAAATTTCATGGCTTATCGAACGATAGCCCTTCTTAAAATTTTCATGCCAAACTACTTCAGCACAATATCAATGTACATAGACTAGGATAACTTAAGCAGTTTTTAGATCTATCTCTATAGATCTTCATCTTAAGGATGTAAGATGCTTTCTCCAAATCTTTCATAGAGAACTATGATGACAGCCAAACCTTTAATCCTTATAATGCAGGAATGTCATTCTCGATTAAGAGAATATCATCTATATACAAATAAAAATACTACCATAAATTATTAACCCACTTGTATATGTAGGTTCTTCTCCGTTCTTAACGAAGCCATATATTCTGATCACTTTATCAAACACATGTTCCAACTTCGAGATGCCTACTTCAGTCCATAAATGGATCTTTGAAGCTTGCACGCTTTAGACTTTCCTATGTATATAAAATCTTCAGGTTGTATCATATACATCTCTTCTTCCAGCTCTCTATTTAGAAAATTATTTTCACATCCATTTGTTAGATTTCATAGTCTAGGTGTGCTGCTATCGCAAGCATGATCCGAATGGACTTGAGCATTGCCACAGGAGAAAATATCTTGTCATAGTCAATATCATAATACTGACGATAATCCTTGATAACCTGATGGGCATTATAGATCTCCACCTTTCTATCTGTGCCCCTCTTCCTTTTGAAGATCCACTTACACCGTATGGATTTTATCCCTTCAGGTGGATCAACTAATGTCCATACATCATTGACCTTCATGAATTTTATTTCAAAGTTTATGACTTTTAACCACTTATCAGAGTCAGACCTCTATATTGCATCCATGTAGGCGATCAGATCCTCATTGTTCTCATCGAGTTCAACAGGATCATTGTTCCGAATCAAAAAATCGTAGTATCTGTCCGACTGACGTGGTACTCTACCAGATCTCCTCAAGAATATCTCTACAATAGGTTCTAGATTTGATCTAATCAAATTTGATTCTATGGGTTTACTAGATAGTGCCGATTCTTTATCGATCGAACTTCATCAAGTTCAACCTTAGAGGTATTAGTTCCTTCTCCAAAAATTTTTTTTCTAAAAAGACTGTCATATTGCTGACGAACACCTTTTATTCATTAGCAAGATAGAAGTAATACCCTTTAGTCTCTTTTGGATATTCTATAAATTATATTTGTCAGACCTAGATCCAAACTTATCGATTTTAAACATTTGATATAAGTCGGACACCCCAAATCTTAAGGTGAGAGAGTACTAGCTTACATCCTGTCCACATCTCATATGGTATTTTACTTACAGACTTGTTCAAAATTTTATTAAGTATATAACAAATCGACTCAAGTGCATATCTCCAAAAAGAGATCGGCAGACTTACAAAGCCCATCATGGACCGAGCTATGTCTAACAGGATTCGATTCCTCCTTTCCGACACACCATTATGCTATGGTGTTCTAGGAGGGATCCACTGTGAGAGAATCCTATTCTCTTCTAAATATATCAAAAATTTACTATAGAGGTATTCTCCTCCTCGATCAGATCAAAGAGTTTTAACATTTTTTTCAATTTGTTTCTCCACCTCATTATGGAACCATTTGAATATTTCAAATGATTCAGACTTATGTGTCATTAAATAGACATACCCATACCTTGATAGATCGTCTGTAAATATAATGAAGTAATAATACCCATCTCTGGCACTCGTGTTCATGGGTTCACATACATCAGTATGTACTAGACCTAGAACTTCACTGGCTTATTTATCTTTTTCAGTAAAAAATGACTTGATCATTTTCTAAAAAGACAGGACTCACAGATCGAAAGTGATTCACAATCACTGACTTTGAAGATTTTCTCTTGAGTCAACTTATTTATTCTATTCTTGTTAACATGACCTAATCTACAGTGCCAAAGATAGATATCGGAGACATCATCAATTCTAGGGCATTTGCAGGACGTATATATTACACAAACAGGTTATGACAATATATAAATTTTATTGTTCAATTATCCATTCATCATATTAACACTATTCATAATGATATTAAATTTTTTTTTTTTTTAATTGAAATCTTATAACTGTTCATGGCTAAAGGCCTATAGAAATAATATTCAATAAAAATGAAGGACAAAAGTGACATTCACTGAGAACAATTATATTGGACTTGAATACAAGCTTAACAATTCCTAATGCTAGAACTGAAATAGGTCTTCCATCTCTAATATTAAGGAATCTTTTGCCTTCTTCAAATCTCTTACTGACCTACAGAACCTACAGTGAATTACATATGTTAAAAGGACTTTCGGTATCTAATACCCAGATAGTAGATTCATAAATAGAGAAATTACAAGATGTTATCATATAATTACTTTGTCCAGCAATAGCTTGCTTCTTTCTTGGTCTGTTCGAATCTAGAGAGGTAATGTACTAAAGATAGTTTCTCTTCCAGTGCCCTTGCTTCTTACAGTAGAAGTATTCCGTCTGACTTTGATAGGACTTGGATTTCTTGATTTGACTAGGCTTGGATGCCCCAGTACTTTGCATTTTTTTTTATTCTTCTTATTCTTCTTTCTTCTTAAAGGGTCGATGTCCAGAAGAAGACCCTCCCACCATATTCACCAACTCTTTGTGGAGTTGGTGATCCTTCTCAAAGTTCTGTAGCAACTCCAACAAATCATGGTAGTTGACTACAGATTTTGTCATTCTGTAATGAGTAAGAAAAGGGAGGTAGGATTTTGGCAGAGAGTTTAAAATTGCATCATTCTCCAACTGCTCATAAAAGAGAAAGCCGAGCTTACTTAGATGCTCAATCAACTCGATCATGTATAGTACATGATCGATGACTGAAGTCCTTCCCTTATTCGAGTGTTGAAGATAGCATAACTCATCTTGTGCATGCCTCTCAACATCATCGGACGTGCCAAAAGACTCATTCAATATTTGAAATATATTCTGTGATCGAAGATTCTCAAATCTATGGCTGAACTTATCATTCATAGCCGCCAACATTATGCAAGGCACCATGGTTCGGTCGTTGAGCCACTTCTGGTAAGTATCTTAGATCGTAGTATGGGCATTCAGAGCTAGCTCCTCAGGTATCAAATCTGTCAGTACATACAAGATCCATTCATACTCTAGGATGATTTTGAATTTTCGATACCAACTATTGAAATTGGGTCCCATCAATTTATCACTATCTAATAGTGATTGAAGCGATAAAGTGATGGCCATAACCGTAAAAGAAAATTAAACTTAATTAGTATATAAATTGATTAAGCCTAAAGATATAATTTTAATCTAAAGATTTTTCTACTATTTTATTCGAATTGATAGCCTCTACCTCCAATTCGAGAAATTACACTAATTCTTTAGTGGGTACTAGAATCCTCATAGGCTGCACATGGGTCTAAGTGTGGTTCGGCCAATCCGTGTGCACCCATGGGTAGATTCTTAACCAATTATTTCATCAAATAATTTCTAACAGTTAATTTTGCCCCAGATATCTCTTCAGTAGATATGTGTCACCTCCATTGAAAGTTTTGGTTAGGTCCAACCATTAACATATCAGAATTCAGTGCATCTAACAAATGAATGATCAGGCCCGAGTGTGGCTTGGCCAACCTGATCATCGTTAGAAAGATACATCTAAATCACCATATTATGAATGATAATTTCAACAGTCAGATGAGCACCAGACGTGTGATGCCTCCAATGATCATCTAGGTTGTTGGATCTGTTATCATCC
>KE504810.1:822032-836781 GCA_000441515.1 Elaeis oleifera | reverse complement strand
CATGCATGGGAAGAGAAGTCGACGTGGGGAAGAGTCCAACAAGATTTGGACTCTAAGTTCTCATTCAAATTCAAACCTTTTGAATTCAAATTTAAAACTAACCTCATCCAAATCTGAAAAAAATCAAAAAGTGGGCATCAATCCTCTTCTGGGCATGAGAAACATTCACACAGAGATATTTCTTGTGTGAAGAAAAGAAGGGCATAGAGAAAGGGTGGTGTTAGGGAGAAGTCCAACCAAATTGAACTCTTAGGTTCTTTCAAATTTGATCCCAAACCAAGTCTCATTTGGTTAAACCCAATTAAATAAATAAAATTCAATCCAATTAGGCTTTATATTCTTAATCAAATTCTAATCTAATTAAAAATTGATTGATCTAAAATCCTGATCAAATCAGGAACTAATCTTCTTTAGCGATTAGATCATCTTATAACCTAATCGGGTCAGACCTAATTGAATCTAATTCAATTAGACTTGATCCAAATCTCAATTTTTAATCAAATTGAGCTAATTAAAAATTTAATTATTAATGAATCCTCCTATAATTTATCAACTATTAGCAAATTAATTTATTGTAACTTTTATGCAAGGTTAATCATCAATCAAATTGACGGTTATATCTTAGAACGATTCTCAATTGTCGATCAGCCATATGATCAGTCAGAAACTTCTTTTGAGTGTAACCCCATTGGTTCAAACCTAAGTCGGTAAATAAAATATTTTTTAGTACCAATCAAAGCGACCATCTAGCAATGGTATTTGACATCCAGATATGTCGAAAGATTGCTAAACAACATTCAAAAATCCATTGGCATATGGTTACTGTATAATTTATCCCTTTGATCTAAATACTCAAAGTGACCTAGGATTTAACTGTTAACCCAAAAAAGGTCATCTACATTGTATTTTATTTTTTCAAATCCATCACATGGATTATCCCAACGAAGTTTTACTGAATTAAAATACAGTGATACATTAATGCTTACTTATTTGGAGGGGTCAAATTTATCTTGACTCACACACCAACTTCGCAAGTACTTAACTGTGTCCAGAAATCTTTCATCACTAATTAAAAATTCAGATAGTCTGACATCAAAGCACAGTGAGTTGCTTGCAAGTTACCATGGTGATCTCAGATCGGAGAGATACTTATATCCATATTCTTTATGAGCTATTCTTGACAGCAGAGTACTCTGTAGTTCATCACGTTCAGTGAGATGTATACATATATCTCACTTGATGCAATGTCAGTATCTCCACACTCCTTGGTTAAGAGCACAACCGATGTCCATGGCATACAATGACCTACACTTGATATAGCTATCATTTTAATAATAGCATATCATTTGGTCGTGAATCAGGTTTAAGGACTAAATGATATATCCTCTTATATCGATTCAAATAGTCCTAAGGACTTCATCACAACACAAGAGTGCAAATAAGATGTACAAAGTGATGAAAAATCAAATAATATTTATTATTTAATAATTTATGTATAATTACAACAATGAACTCAACCGTCAATGGACAGACGATTAGCCCGGGCACAAGCCCAATTAGGCTAGCCCCAACCCAAATCTCGAACGGTCACAAAGAAGCCGACAAACCACTGGAAGAGGAGGAGGTGGACGTCAAGCTTAAAACCTTTGTCTCCTCTAGATCTCTTGTTGTCCAACCTCTCAACAACCTCTTCCTCCTCAATCCCTTCACCAACACCTAAAAATTTGGGCTCAGTGCCCTCTATGTCCCCTCTGACATGCTCCTTCTCAACATACTTGGTCTTCTTTATGGCCGTGACCTCGCCGTCCTCTTGGTCATGAGCCATCGGCCATGAGTCCCGTTAGAGGAATCTCATCCTTGAGGAGCTCAAAGTTGATTTTTAGGCCAATCCCCAACCCCAAATCTCAAACCATAGATATCCAGTCATGAAGAAGCCAATGAACCACCAAAGGAGGAGGAGGAGGTGGGCTTCCAACTTAAACCCTTCACCTCCTTCAAACCTCTGGCCATCCAACCTCTCAATGACCTCTTCCTCCTCGATCATTCTGCGAATGCCCAAACCTTGTGCTTGATGCCCTCCACATCCTCTCTAACAAGCTTCTTCTCGACATCCTTGGCCTCCTCTACGGCTACAACCTTGCCATCCTCTCTACCATGAGCTACTCCTTCCACATCTTCACCAGCCATGAGTCCCTTTGGCTCTAGAGGATTCTCAAACCATGGCCACAAGTAGCCCAAATGGGCTTGATTGTAGACTGTGAATGGGTTGGGCTTGGGCCAAGTTGGGCTGGGCTAATGGTTTACCCTAGCCTAACTTGAAAATCAAACAAGCACTACAACTTAGTCCAAACCTAGTCCAAATTTATTAATCAGGCCTAGCTCAAACCTCAACCCGAAGTTGGCCTGGCTCGATGAGCCTCGGGCTGGCTCGAGCCGAGTTTTAGCTCTATCACTGAGATACTGTTACACAAATTTTGGATCTCTTTCTCTCTCTCTTTGACTTCTTTCACTCAAAACCTCCTCTATTCCTCTAAGGTAGGCTGACTTAGGCATCGATGGTCTCCTATTGAGAAACCCTTGGCAAGAGGACTTCTTTAGCTTGTGGTGTTTCAAGATGCTTGTGGATGTTAGAGCAAAGATTTGACCATTATCGATCGCATCAAGGTCTTTGGCCAATTACTTGAGTCCTTGGATCACCCCTTACAACTCTCCAACTCATTGGCTTAAGCTAAATCGATACTTAGCGGCAATAGATTGGTGCTAGAGGAAAGATCCCTGATCCTATCATCAGAGGTTCTATTCAAAGACTAACCACCATATGATCCAAGAAGGTGCAAGCGACACCCTTTGCCACTTATTTTGGCACATTTGTAGAGTCTGACAGCTCTATCCATAGCCCTCTGAGGGTTCTTCTTCCTTCACAGGCATAGATAGCTCCAATGGTTGCCACCAAGCAATTCCAGCTCTTCTTGTAGATAGTTATGTAGGGCTTGTAGCGAGTGGCCTCATAGCAGCAATAATAATATTGGAAGACTTGTGCATTGCAAGATCCAGGAGATTCGATGTCCAAGCCTTCTACCTCCTCCATGGAGTCCGAAGTTGAGTCATCACTTATACTTTCTTAGTTTAGGGGAAGCTCCCACAGGCATCGATCTTCTCATTGGAGTTTGGAGCGAGCTCTTCACCCATCCTTGTTCATAAAGTCTGAGGAAGATATCTTATAGCCATCACTCTCATCCATGGAGCTTTGGATGAGGTAAGGAGTACTTACTCTCTAATTCTTCTTTGCAATACTCAACTACCAATAGTTCTCCATTCTACCAACCTAAGGAAGCTTCTACAAGATGAGATGATCTCAACAAAAGCTATAGGAGGTGGATCGGTACCTCAAGGTATTGTAGTAGCACCACCCAACCTTTGGAATGATCCGGAGTTCTCCATCAAGCCTCCATTTTGAGTGAGGATCATGGTGGAACTCGTTCCTCCTTGATCCAAGATACCGCAGCTTAAGACCTATGATGACACCACCGATCTCTACAAACACCTAGAGAGCTACAAGGCTTCATGATACTCCAAGGGGCCACTAACTTGGTGATGTGCAATGCTTTCTTTATTGCTCTTTAGAAGGCCATCCAGATGTGGTATGCTAGGCTATGAATGAACTTCATCCATTATTTAAGGAGTTTGATGAGCTCTTCACTGCTTAGTTCAAGAGCAGCATGAAGCAGAGGAGGGCATCTAACACCCACTTGCTCATGATGTCAGTCTTGAGGAGGGGTTGAAAGCATGTAGCTTTTCTCTCTAGAGAAGAGGCTTCCCAAAGATTACTTCAAGCTCCTAGCTAGAGAAGATAAGTAGATCAATGCTAAAGAGGCCATGGCAAAATAACAAAGGGAGAAGGCTGTTAATAAGAAGAAAATAAAGGATTAGGATGATTTGGATGAACCTTGCAAGTAGCATAGAAGAAATGGTGAGAACTCTCAATGATCTAGGAGTCCTTCTCAGCGGTTGAAGAGATATACACCTCTCAATACCTCCTAAGAACAGATTCTAATAGAGATCAAGAATTGAGAATATATCAAATAGCTAAAGAAGATGAGACCGAATGTCCATAGAGACAAAGAAATATTGCCAGTTCCACCTCAACTATAGGCATGACATCGAGAACTGCTACCAACTAAAGAACAAGATTGAGGCTCTAATCAAACTGTGCTTCCTCGGTGCCTGCATCTATCACCTATAATATAAATATAACCTAGTCAGGAGCAGTCCACTCTTGAGTTGTTGCTTGACAACTGAACCACCATTGGAGTTATTGACACTATCGTGAGAGGACCGACTATTGACCCAAGTATTGATTTTGATCAGTAGAAAATATTTGAGTATGATACTAATGATTATATATTTTTGGAGAAGTTAATTTATTTAATAGGATGTTTGAATGTTTAAAGAAGCATGGAGAAGCTTAAAATAATAAATCGTAAAGTTGGAGAAGTATTTGATGTGTTTTAGAAGTAAAAAGGATGGTTGAGTAAAGATGTATCATGAAAAATCAAAGAAAGAGATTAAGAATCGTCAGTAGATTCAAAGAGTCAACTCTGGCATGTAGTTTTCAAATGGTACAGACCAAGAGTCGATCTCTACTTAAGTATGAGTTTACTCTCTTAGTCAGATAAAACACAGAAGTTTCAGTATCAGACCTCAAACCGACGTCTACTTCACTTCAAGCTGATTTATGGTTGTTCAAGTTGATCCCGCTTTGGCTTTGAGTCGACTCGACTGTAACTGATAGCAATGGTGGTTAATTCTGTAAAAATTTAGATTTTTTCAAATAATTTCAATGGCTAGTTTTTGACTCCTAATAGCTAAAATAACTAGTTTGACTTTTTTAGAAGATTTAAAGGTTTCCAAACATAATTAAGAGTTAAGAAAGTGGATCTAAGAGGAAAGAAAAGATAAAAGCATAAGTTCTTGATGAAGGTATTGAATATTCTTAAGCAAGTCAAAAAGAGAAGAATTAAGTATAATTAATCGAGTGAGCTTCAAAGAGAACATCCTTAGCAACCATCGAAAAGTCTTTATTGATTGAAGAAAGAAGTTCAAGCTTCAATGAGTATTCATCATCAACTTTAACTAAACTTCAAGAAGTTTTATTCTTCTTATGTTCTTATTATTTTTTTAATTTATATCATATATTTATTTTTGCAAGTTTTCTAGGATAGAATTTATGGGATAGGTTTGTCGAAGCCTATAATTGGATATTGCATTGACTAAGTCTAGGAATGAGTTAGTTGGAAAGAGTTTAGTTAATTTCTATATAAAATCAACTGGATTGATTATGAATCTGCTAAAACAGTTAGTTGAGTTGAGTGGGAGTTTGGTTAAAACAATCATACTATAATCAAGAGGATTATAGTAAAGTTTTCAAATAGGAAGACTTAGAGAATGGACGTAGGTATTGGGTTTAACACCAAACTACTATAAATTATTGTGTTTGTATTGCTTGTTCTAGTTCTTATGTTGTGTCATTGATTTATCATTTGTTTTTCTATACATGTTTATTATTTCTACTATACACTTATTTATTTTAATTGAGCACATACTTATTTTAAGAATGTAAAAATGTAAGAAAATCCAATTCATCTTTCTCTTGGATTGCTATATCTAAGCAATAATTTATATCAGAGTAGATGCTTCTTTATCTTTTATAGACTTAACTATCTAGAACTCAAGATTAATGATCATTATTAGAATGTCTTTTGATGAAGGGCACTCTCTTGTAAGACCATCCCTTTTTGTTGGATTTGATTATATTTTTGAAAGACTAGAATGAAAATTTTATTCAAGTACAACTATAATTTATGGAATATACTAATTCATGGCACACACACCCACTAAAATTATTGATGGAGTTCAAATTCCTAAACATAAAAATGAATAAAATAATAAAGAAAAAAAATTAGCTTAATTAAAGATAAGTATAATAAATATACTTTATTATGCTCTTAATGAAAATTAATGTAATAGAATATGTAAATATTCTTTTACTAAAAATTTGGGTTATATTAAAATAATTTATGAAGGCACTAATGAAATGAATAAATCAAAAAAAGCATGCTAGCATATGAATATGAGATGTTTAAAATGAAATCCTTTGAATCTATTTTTGATATATTTTCAAAATTTACAAACATTATTGATGATCTAAATTTATTGAAAATTCTTATACTGATGCTAATCTTATGAGAAAGATTCTTAGATCTTTGTCTAGATCTTGAAAAACAAAATGATATCTATTCAACAGGAAAAGGATCTAAATCAGCTATCCTTGAAAGAGCTCTTGGGGTCTCTTATGTCCCATGACTAGACCATAATGAATCAAGAAGAAGAGGATATTACTGAGAGAAAGCAAATATTAGTATTCAAGTCCTCAAATCAAAAAGATAATATGAAAATCAAGGAATCTAGTGAAGAAGATGAAGACTTATCATAAGTCACCAAAAAATTTAGAAACTTCCTAAAGATTTTGAAGAAAAATAAACTAAAATAAAAAAAGCTTCAGTTAAGGGAGAGCCAACTAAGAAAAGAAGATAATTTGAAGCAATAGCAAAGAATTCAGCTCCAAGAAAGAATAACAAAAGATAAACAAGTTATGCTTTATGGTACAAGAAAATAAGGCATGTCTTGAAAACTAATCTAAATTTACCTTTGAAGAATTATAATATATATTTTATATATTAATCAATGATTTAATTGAAAAAGTTAGAACATAAAAGAAAGAGCTTACAAGAGAAAATCAAATTCTTATCGAAGAAAAGGAGAGATTTCGAAATGAAAAGAATGATTTGATATAAGAAAGTATTAAGCTAAAAGAGGAAGTTAATAAATTGAAACTTATAGTCGATAAGTTTACTTTGAGTTTTGAAAAATTACAAACAATTTTGAATGATCAAAAATTTATTTTCAACTAAGCTGGACTTGATTGAATTCTTCAAGAAATAAAAATTTTTGAATAATATGTTTGTCAAAGCTTCTACTAAAAATTCTTCAAAAACTTGTTTCAAATGCAATTGATTAAGCCTATAAAGCTTATGATTGTAATATAAAAAAATAGACCATATCATAACTAAAAGATTTTGGTTCCAAAAGGAATCATGTTTATTAACCCTAAAGGACCCAAGAATCTTAGGTACCAAATTGAAAAAATGATTATTTTGCAAGTATATTTAGCATCCTATGTATCAAAGATGAAATGATACTTAGATAGCGAATGCTTGAGATACATAATGGACTGATGAATCTTAATTCATCACCCTAGAAGCTACAGATGGAGAGATAATAACATTTAATAGCAATGGTTAATGAAAAGTCATTGATATTGGCAACATTAGAATCACCTGTTCTACATCGATTGAAAATGTTATGCTTATGGATAGTTTGACATATAATTCTAACTAAATTAAAATAAATAAACTCTTAAAAATTAATCAATTTATAAATAAGTTAGTTCAAACTAAAAGTACTTAATGCTCTTACATCTTGCAATGGATTGATTTTGATGAATCTCTTTGCGACATGCTTTTTATACTCAATACTTTGATATATGTTGTAATGCTATGATACTTACTAAAACTTATCAATATTATCCTTATATCGAATTTAATTTAATTTATAAATTTTAATAGTTTCAAATAAATATACTCTTATACTTTAAATATGTATTTATATATTTTGCTACTTCGATATATTATGACTCAATTTGAAATAAAAAATGGGATCATAATAAGGGGAAGAAAGATTATATAAGTGGCACATATAAAGTAGAGTATTAATTATAAAGATAAAGGGAGAATAATTGAAAGTTTTATTGATATGGAGTATTAGAACAAAAAATTCTTGATGTTGTATTGCAAGAATACTAACTTAAAAGAGTCGAGATCATAAAACTCATTGACATTAAGCTAACAACTATATCTATTTGAACTTATGATACATAATTGGTACTTCCTTATATCAAGTCATATTCAGAATTTAAATTTGAAATTTGCTCTTATATGCTTCGTAAATCTTGAAGCTTGCTATTTATTTGATATATTTTGTGTTTTGATGCTTGCCATTATTTGATATATTTTGTGTTTTGATGCTTGCCATTATTTAGTAATATTTTTCTCATGATCTATCATAAATCGAATTATAACTCTTATATTTGATGTTTTCAGTATCATTATAATTTATTTTGAATAACTCTAATTTAATGAAAAAAGGAGGAGAGAGTTAGATAAACATAGCTATAGTGACTAAGTCTAAATTGTTTAAGAAAATTAGCTCTTGAATCTAAAGTACTTGATACATTAATTTTGCAATGATTAAATACTCTGAGTTTGATCTTTCATACTTGTATCTTTAAGCTCCTCAATTACTCTTTCATACCTGTATTATTGTCTAGAATATTTGGATTGGACTTCTATTCCTCGGACATGAAACTCAATTAACCTTCAATCTTATTATTAATAAGATGTACCATCAAATTTTGTAAACTTTGCCTTTTAATGAAACTCTTTCTTTTTGCATGAATTTCTCTCTAAGTGTTTGAGATCAGGAATTCAACTTGTAAGCTGGTCAATGGTGAGGCATGTCTCATAATAGCCACCGATAGGCACTCTCTAGCGTCAACAAGATAAGCCATCCAACTACTTTAAAATGCTGGTCTCATGCCAAAAGCCTTGGTCACTAACCAAGCTATATAGGCGGGACAATCTGAGCACTTCAAGCTCCTGCACCTAACTCTCAGTGACCTACTGACCTATACAGAAGGGACAGTCGAGTATCCTGGCCCTCATGCCACAAGCCTTGATGTCTAATCGACCTCCTTAGGTGGAATGACCAAAGGATTCCAGCCCTTATGCAAGCCTCGGTGTCTAACCAGCTTCCATAAGCTACATAACGTAAGAATTTCAGATCACTGTGCCTACAAACATCGATGATTGACACATATAGACAGGACGATCTAAGTACATCCGACTGTCATGTCTAAGTCTCAGTGACCTACTAGCTTATGCTGGGGGAACATCCTGAGCATTGAAGGCTACTGCACCTAAAATCCTTGATGATTGACTTATATTGGCAGCATTGCTTGAGTCCTAACTCTCACGTCGAACTCTTGGGGACCAACTTACCCACACAGATGAAGCAACCCAAGCACTTCAAGCCTTCATGCCCAAAATCCTCGGAAGCTAGTTGGCTTACAAGTGGTACAGTGCAAGTGCTTTTAGCTCTCATGTCAAATCCTTGGCAACTTTCCGACTTATACATAGGTGGTCTGGTCGGAGCACAACTCAGCCCTCGTGCAAAGTCTTGGTAGCTCAACTGATATTTTTAGGATGGAGCACCTCTAAGTAAAGTATTTGCCAAATAAATAGCAACTCCAATTAAAGAGTCTGTTAAACAAATAGCAACCTAACACTCCAAGTGTAGATAGCTCGAAGAATAAATGCTTCCAATAGGTGACACTAAGTTCACACTTCGGTACAATCCTACTAAGGCTAAGGGGCAAAGTCTTTGAGGATCTCCATATAGCTGACCATCAAGACCAAGACTTGGGGGACAAAACTCCGAGGACTAGTCCAATGACAAACTTCACAAAACAAAGAAAGGATGAACCAAGCAATCACAAGACCATGCATTGGAATGTAATACGCAAAAAAAAGCTTTTCTATTAATTAGTTTGATAAGAAAGGTGTCAGCTCAATGTTTGATCCTAATTACAAGAAATAAATAAAAGCCTAATCTATGGGTTGATCCGCTAGAGCAGTTGATAGTTATATTGCACCTTGGTCCCACTCTTGATAACAAGCAGTTCGAGGATGGCCGAACCCATGCAGACTACAATATCCAGAAGGAGTCCAGCCTTCAACTCGAGCTCCCTCTCCTTGGAAGGCTTAGGAGCTCATGGGGCCTCCAAAGGCTCGGCTAGGTCCCTCTTTGATCTAGCTGAGAAGTCACACTCCATTGCATGTGTTGCTCTCTTCTCATTTTGTAGCTTGCTAATGGCAACCTACACTTCCTTCAATAGAGCAAACACCCTCTGGCCCATCTGTCCTAAATGGAACTCCATCACCCTGAGCTCCACTTCCATCTCTGTTACCCTTGGCAGGCCGTGGCCGCTCTCTATAAGAGTAGCTGATTCTAGAGAGAGGCAAGTTCACCTCAATCTCTGCCACCTTCTCAATGATGCCATTATCAGAAGCTTGCAGTACTTCAAGCCACTCTGGTAGCCTGTTTGCCGGGATGATGTTCATGGCATCCAAAGGCTATTGACAACCAATGAACTTGGGAGGAAGATGAAGGTTAGTCTTAGTTACCGATGGTGACTACCACCTTTGTTTATAATGTCCTTGGATGATCGACATCAAATCTCTCTACTCTAATCACTTGCCATGTGCCAAGCTTACAGAGCCTCAGACGATGTAGATCCCTAATTAAAAGATATTCCTCATAGACTTCATTCCTAGAGGGTCATCACCTTAGGAATCTACTCCCATTAGGGCAACATGACATCTAGAGTAGAAATCCACACTGGGTGATGAGCCCGAAAGTCAACTCTCGAATTACCTATCGAGCAAGCCTGACATCATCCATATATTGTCAAGGTAAAATAACAACTAAGAAATGGTTTAGGGCACATGACCCTCCTCCTACTATGGTTGGGGGGCAAACCATACCCTAGCTTAACTTGGTTCATTTATATACTTATCATAGAATCACTATAACAAAAGAGACTACTATCAATAAAATTTTGATAACAAAGATATTCCATCATCAAAAGAATTCCTTTGATGATGAAAATTAGCTTTCATCATGCTCCTAAAGCTAGTAATTTCATTTGTAACAAAAATTATTTTTGCTAGAAAATTATGCACCTAATATCTGGCACCAATTCCAACCATATCGAGGAATATTTTTGTGATGTTATTTACTATATCATAACAAATTTAACATCACTAATAATTTATAAATTTTGTGATGAAATATTTTGAATTACTAAATATCTATATTTTTGATAACTTAAATTTGCATCACCTATTCTTATTTTATTTTCAAAAGCTAGAATTTATCTATAATTGCTTCTAGTGATAAAAATAATAACATCACCAAATATCTAGCGCCAGTTCCCACTACATGGAGGAAATTTTCTATGATGATATTTATATCGTGAAATAATTTAGCATCACTAACAATTCATATATTTTATCATGAAATATCATGGGACACTAAACATCTATATTTTGGTCACCTGAATTTCACATCATCTATTCTTTTTTCATTTTCAAAAGTTAGAACTTATTTATAACTACTCATGATAAAAATTATAGCATTACCATATATTTGACACTAACTCCCAGTCCATAAAGAGAATTTTTTTATGATGATATATGCTATGTCGTGAAAAAATTTAGTGTCATTAACAATTTATAATTTTGTAATGAAATACCTTGAGTCACTAAATATCTATGTTTTTGGTGACTTGAATTTCACATCATCTATTCATATTTTATTTTTAAAATTAGAACTTATCTATAACTACTTCTCATGATAAAAATAATACCGAATATCTAGTACCAATTTTTACTATATGAAGAGAATTTTTTGTGACAATATATACTATATCATGACAAAATTTAGCATCAACAACAATTTATAACTTTTGTGATGAAATACTTTGGATCACTAAACATCTATATTTTTGGAGACTTGGATTTCACATCACCTATTCTTATTTTATTTTCAAAAGTTAGAACTTATCGATATCTATTTTTTATAACAAAATAATAGCACCACCAAATATCTAATGTCAATTCCCACCTTATGGAGGAAATTTTTTTGGTAATGATATTTAGTATACCATGACAAACTTTATGGAGAATATTTTTGGTTATAATATTGAATATACCATAACAAAATTTATCGTCACTAGAAATTTATAAATTTTATGACCAAATGTCTTGAGTCACTAAATATTTGTCCTTTTGGGGCATAAATTTGTCATCACATATTCTTATTTCATTTATAAATATTAAAAATTATCTATAAATGGTTTTTGTGATAAAAAAGAAAATTATAGCATCATTAAATATCTTATCATACTTGTCCTATAATTAAAATCCTATATTTGGCTCATACCCACCTTGGGTGGGTCGAATGAAGGAGATGGTTGAGGTTGGATCGGGATCGAGTTAGGTAAACAACGCAGGTCAGGTCAGATCGGATAATGAACTCATCATGCAAACATTCTAAAATAATTATGACTTTAAAAGGAGGCATCTAGATTAAGATTATATATCGGGTCGAATTTGGGAAAAGACACACCATTATCCACACCCATTTTGAACCTATTTTGGACACTTTATCTAGAACACATACTCGCCTCAGGGTCTAAATAGGTCGAGTTAGGTATCCGATGGTTCTGCTATAATTGCCATCCTTAGACTTGCATAATTCAAGCTATATTTATTTTTAATTTAAATAGGATTCAACTTTTCTAAAATAGGTATGACTAATAAAAATCAATTCAAAAAAGCTAAAATTTGACATGAGGTGGATATTGGCTTCTACTTCAATTTTGTCTGCTATCATTTCATCTAATTTCTCTTGGATTAGGAGATATACTCAGTCAAAATCTTACTTAAAGAAAATATTTGGTTTGATTGATCTATTTTGGACCCCAACAACAGAATTTAAACCTATCACTAAGGGTGCTGCCCCTTTTAGGGGGCGTCACAGTGCAAATCTTGAAAAACTATCCTTAAAAAAAAAGATTATTGAAATCAAATGCCATATGATCAAGTTATGGCCACTAGAATTTTGGCACATGATCCAATTTTTCAATGTGGCAAATCATGCTCCTAGACAATATCCAATCTTATCCATAGTGGTCAAAATAGTCAACATCAAATTTTGGTGATCCTTCTAATATTTAAGTTACTTTTTTATTAATCTTATTCTTATTTTGATGCAAAAATTGAGTAGATAACAAATTCAGTCTTCAATTAGTTCAAGTCAAAAACTACAAATCAAAAACTAGTTTGGTCTTCAGGTTAGAACAATCTAGTCATAAGATTATCCAATTAAGATGCAATCTTAATATTATAAATGAGATAATTTTAGGTGCTCAAAATTTTCAAACTTATATATTATTCCACAACCCTTCAACTAGAGGTGCAATCAAGCTGATTCAAGTAGTTGGAGGCTTGAGCTTAACTCAATTCAAAATAGTCTAACTTAAAACTTGATGTGAGATCGATCAAACCTTAACATGTAAGCTCGAACTACACTCGATAAAAACTAAATACCCGAGATCAACACAATCCGATTTGAATTGAATATCAATTGATCCATACTCGAGTTCGAGTTTGAACTTGGTCATGATTAAAAATATGGTTAGAATAGAACATAAAATGCATAGAGTATTAAAAGCATGCATAATTATCTAAGCTCGTGGGCCTTTGAGCTAGTATTAAAATTAATAATTAAACTTGAACCCAAGTTGAGCTCAAGAAGCGAATCCCAAATCTTAAATTTGCTCCCTACGCATGCATTTTTTTTATCCAAGTAAAATTCAGCTAGAATTCAAGAATCCAAAATCTGGAAAGTTTATTTATTTCCTATAATTCTATATATAGATCTCTCTCTCTGTCTAGGACTCCCTAAAATACGAGACTTTCCTCCAAGAGTTCCTCTTTGGAAAGAAAAAAGAGTCCATGCTCCCGATTCTTCCTTATGAAAACCCGACACTTCCACCTATCTTCCTTGCTCTTTTTAGGTAGAATTCATCACTCTAGATTTGAAATGTGGGATATTAAAATGTGTATTTTTTTCAAGTAAAATTTGATGCACTAGATTCAGCAAAATATTTATTATTTCCCATAAATAAGATTTCATATCTGATTAAAATGCCCCCAATCCTATTAAACACACTTTTCTTCCGAGACTCCCAAAACTTTCTCCCATCCTCCTAATTCCTTTATAAACAATACACCTCCAATCATCTCTCTCACCAAAACCCTAGCTCTCCTATTGCTCTTCCTTCCCCATCAAATAATGATTGCTTCCAGCATCCACCATTATTTTAGATCAAGATCTCTTCCAGGCATCTGCCTCCAAGCCTTCATTACAGTAATTTTCTTCTCCTTATTGCCTAAGTACTCCATCGACTCTAATAATTTTTTTAATATTTAATCTGATATTTTCTAAGTCCACCTTAAAATTAACTTTCTGCTAAACCCTCCATCATCCTTGTTGTTAATCATAATATTCCATCAATAACATGAATCATACATTAATAAATTTCATATATTAAAATAGACAAAACAATATTTGATTGTGTAGCAAAAGGAAACTTGAATAACATCATTAGAAAATAAAATATTAATCAATGAGTAATACTACTCTTCCAATTGCAACATTAAGAGCAATGTTGGTCAGGGAAGAGCATCATCTTATAAGTGCAAAGTAATCAATTCCACCTACACTCCATCTTTTAGAAGACTGCTAATAACTTTGAATGATACACTAGGAAATAATGCATAAAAAAATAAGCATATGTATCAGATTTTAGAAATAGACACTAGAATTTGATTTTAGTGGATCATATTAGAGTCCAAAAGATTTTTGCCCTCTTGCATAGTGCCCCATGAGCACTTGAATATAGTCTCAAAATGGAGGATATAAAAAGGTTAGCATTGTAGGAACC
>KE504810.1:784092-802417 GCA_000441515.1 Elaeis oleifera | reverse complement strand
AGTTGTTGGAAATATGTCCTAAAGTCAATCATCTAAGTGGTAGATGATTGAATTAGTATATGAATTATCTAATAACAATGTTATTTGGCAGGTTCATCATAAAGTTCTATCTTTCTTAAATGAACTCTTAAATTATGATGTTCTTAGAATCACAATCAATCGATAAAGGAGGATTTATCAGATGGTTCTTAAATTATTCACGATCAAATGATAAGTTATTAACAAGGATAATAACTTATCAAGTGTAGGTCGCTGTATGCCATATGCGTTGGTTGTCCTCGTAACCAAGTGGTGTGGAGACACTGGTATGGCATTCAGATGAGATGTAGGAGTACATCTGCATTGAACGGGACCAATGTAACACTCTACTATCAAGAGTAGCTAGCTAAGGCCAATGGGTATAAGTGTCCCTCCGACCTGAGATCACCATGGTGACTTGCAAGCAACTCACTATGCTTTGGTGCCGGACTGCCTGTATTTTAATATCGGTTCGAAAATTTTTGGGTACAGTCAAGTACTTATGAAGTCAGTGTGTGAGTCAAGATGGGATTGACCACTCCTGATTAACTTCAGGAAGAGAATGTCTCGCTGTGTTTCAATTTAGCAAAACCTAAGCCTGGGTAATCCTCGTAAGGAGTCACGAGATTTGTAAATTTTTAGACATAATAGAGATGACTTGTGTGAGTGTTGTCAGCATACTCGAAGTTGTCTTAAGCATTATTGATCAAAAGGATAAATTATATGGTAACCATGGGTCAGGATTCTTAGAATATTGCTTTGCATACATTCGACCTATCTGGACGTTGGGAAACATTGCTAGATGGTTACTTTGACTGGTACAAAAATTGATTCCTATGCTATCGACTTAAGTTCGAACCTATAGGATCACACACATAAAAGGTTATAACCTAATCAGATGGTTAATCGACGATTGAGAATCGTTCTAAGGTTAAACGATCAATGTGATTGATGTTTGACCTAATGCAAGTGTTGCAGGAGGATCGATTAGCAATTGAATTGCTAATTGGCTCAATCTGATTGAGCAATTATGCTGAGATCAAGTCTAATTAAATTTGATTCAATTAGAATTAATTTAAATTTAATTAGATTAAGTCTAATTTATTTATTGGATAAGCCAGTTGTAAGGAAGAACAAGTCCCTGTTCGATTAGGACTTGTATGCTCCTAATTCTTAATTAAGTTAAATTTAATCAGAATTAAAAATGGTTTAATCTAATTTAATTAGACTCCTAGTTGGACTAAGATCACCAATAATTAGATTACAATTAATTTGGATTGGGTTCAACAAACTTGACCTAGTCCCCATAAGAATCTTAGTTAGACTAGGATTCCATCTCTTCTCTTGTGCCAACTAAGAGAGCCCACGCCCACTAATTAATTTTTAGATATTTTCTATATGATATCCACATCTAAATAAAGTGATATCACACCACTTATTCTAGAGATTTGAATCAGATTTGATTGGTTCAATATGAAAAGTGATTTGATTTATTATGGAAAGTGGTTTAGGTTTATTTCTTTTTAGAAGGAGTCCCTCTTCACAAGAGCTCTTCTCTCCTCTCTTGCGCCAACTTCCTCCAAGCCTATCCTTTCATTTTGTCACCCCTTTTATGCTTTATTTCATGCTCTCCACGAATTAGATAAGGGAAGGGCGTCCAAGAGTTGGACGCCCCATGGACTCCTTGTTAGACTAGGTCTTATGACCTAGTTTACCTTATAAAAAGTTGTTGCCCCATATGATAAATATAAGGAGTCTAAAATCTGTAGTTTTTGATAGAAAAGTAAAGAAGAAAGAGGATGGCATGGGTGGTTTGAGGCACTAATATCCTTGGAGGAGAGTCTTCAATCAAGAGATCAAAAGTTGATGTCTTGTAGAAACAAAGGTAAGAGAGAAGATTATTTCTCTTATTATTTTCTTTTCAGATTATTCTCTTTTATTTTATATTTTTATGTGATAAAAATCTGAGAGAGAAAGAGGGATGGCATGGTGGATCTGTGCTCCAATGAGTTGGAGCATGATGATCTAATTTTGGACATGATCTGATCATGTTCTTATGAGAAAAGAAGAAGAAAAGAAGGTCTTCTCTTAAGGTTTATTTTAAAACCCTTCTTCTCCATCAATCATGAAATTTTTTATGAGAAAATCAGATATCATAAGATCTGAAAGTTTGAAAAACATCTAAGAAGGTCTCCTCATGTCCTAGCATAGAGATATTCTCAAGACATCAATCGTTGATGACCTGAAAGAGAAGAACTGTCTTCTCTTAGGATCTTTTTCTATTATGTTTATTTTAATTTTAGGGAGGTCAAAAGATTTGACTTCTCTCTCATTTCTCCTCATATTCTTCATCTCATGGAATGTCCAAGAGATTCGAAGAATATTTTAGATTAACCATCTGGAGGGATCTGCAAGAAGTTAGCACTTCAAGCGGATCTTCGTTCGACGAACCTCTGATTTTGTTGCAGCCTCGTGTGGATCACCTGTAGAGGTCGGACGCATGTGTGGCTCTAAAGACAACAAAGAAAATCAATCATGGAGTTCTCGACCCGCATGAAGGTAAGAGATCTGATCTCTTCTTTTATCTAGATGTGATCTAGGTTTTAGATCTAAAACTGTTTTAGATCCAGGATATTGATTTGATCAATATCAAAATTTTATTTCTGATTTATAAATATAATATGACATATTATAGGTCCTTATTGTAGGATTTAGTAATCTGATTATATATTTTTGTATATTAAATTATTTAATTTATATATTCCGCTATGTTATATTTCAACATTATTTTGAAATTCATGCATGAAATCTTGCACCTTTTCCAACAATCATATGGGTCAAGAATGTGACATTTGTTGTGCATGTTGAGACTATTTGAATGTATATATCCAAAAATAAGATATTGTCTATGATCATCTATTAATGAATGTCATAATGGAGAGCTACCATAGACTGGAATACCATGGATAATCTTTTGAATTTAAGATTTAAGGTGATTAAAGACACGAAGAGAATATTGAGAGAAGAACCCCACCACCTCGACTAGTGAGGGATAATTTATTTATAGATAATGATACATCAAAAATATGGTATACACAATATTATAGGTATGGTATACACAATATTGGAGGCTCTAAGTATAAAAATATAGATATTACCAGGTGTATATTCCTAATGATACACCATAAATATGGTATACATAATATTGTAGGTCCTAAGTATAGAAAATACAGATATTACAGGGTGTACATTCTTATTCAAAAAATTGATAGGTCAATTCTTGTCTTTAATACCAGTGTACATTCTTATTCAAGAAATTGATAGGCCAACTCTTGTCTTTATTCCTCCGCAAGCCCAATGGGAGGGTGGTCACATTGAGCTTGGATTGGATAGCTATGAAACGCAGGGTAGATAGGCCCTTTGTGAGAGCATCCGTAACCTGATCAGTGGAGCCAATAAATCGAATGAGAAGCTACTGTCGGAAGACTCATTCACGAACAAAGTGGTAGTTTATCTCAACATGTTTGGTTTGAGCATAAAGACTGGATTAGCATCGAGATAAATTGTAGAGGTATTGTCACACCACAGTGTTGGAGGATTCCGAAGTTGAAGGCCCAACTCATTGAGAAGCAACTGTATCCAAATTAGCTCAACTGTGGCATTGGTGAAGCTTTTGTACTTCGATTCAGTGCTTGAACGAGCTACTGTTGATTGCTTCTTGGAGCTCCAAGAATAAGATTAGTCCTGAAAGAAATAGCAAATCCACTAATAGAGCAATGATCATTAGGATTACTAGCTCAATCAGCATCTGAGAAGGCATGTAGATGAGAAATAGATCCTTTCTCAATGAGGAGACCATGAGTGATTGTCCTCTTCAAATAACATAGGATCCGTTTAACAACTGCCGCATGAGCTGTTGTGGGTCGGTGCATGAACTAGCACACTTGATTTACTGCATAAGAAATGTCGGGTCTGTGAGCATCAGGTACTGTAGGCAACCAACCACTCGACGATAAAGAGTAGGGTCATTATGTGGGTCGCCATCATATAACGAGAGGCAAGAACTGGAGGTCACTAGTAAAGGTGTCGGTTTACAATCCAGCATAGAATTCCAGCTAACCACCTCATGAATATATTTGGATTGTGTAAGACACAGTCCCTCAGCACTGGAGTGAGCCTCAATGCCGAGAATGTAATGCAATGGCCTGAGGTCCTTCATGATAAATTCTTGATTCAAAGCCACCAGGAGAGACGTGAATCGTGCATTCGGTGTCTCAGTAAAATAACATCATCCACATACACAAGGATGAACATACAATAGGAGGCAGTGCGAAGGAAGAACAAAAGGAATTAGCACGAGACCCTTGAACCCAAGACACTATAGAAATGAGCTCAGGTGAAAAACTAGGCATGCGGGGCTTGCTTGAGGCCATAAAGTGATCGTTTAGGGTGATAGATATAGTGCAGCTTTGATGGATTAGCAACCCTAGCAGCTGCTTCATATAAACTTCTTCATCGAGAAAGCCATGGAGAAATGCATTCTTCATATCTAGCTATCGAATTTTCCACTATAGAGAGGTGGCAATAGATAAGATGACCCAAATGGTAACCAGCTTGATGATCAAACTAAAGATCTCACCGTAATCAACATCTTCTCACTAATTTAAGCCATTGGCAACCAATAGAGCCTTACAATGATCAAGAGAGCCATCTGCCTTCTGTTTGATCTTGTACACCCACTTGTAGCTGATAACATGATGGTGTGGAGGAGGAACAAGTTCCCATGTATGATTGTCCACAAGAGCTTGAAACTCCTCCTGCATTGCCTGACGCCATCTTGGATCTATCTGTGCCTTCAAGAAAGAGGTGGGTTCATGGAGATTAGTAGACACAGAGAATGCAATAGGATGCTTAGATATAGTAAAGTGCCAAGGTGGAAGAGAGCCATGCTGAGATTGACTCACCATCCCATGAGTGCGAACAAGCTGAGGGTCTCTGATCTCATCAAACGAGGACAGATGCTCAATCTGGGATGAAACAACTATCACATTGTTAGTCGGTCTTATCAGTGTAGAAAATCATTCTCTAGTTGACTAGTAGGTAATGATGATAGGTCAGATGATGGAATGGGTAAACAGGAATCGATGGGTCTGAAATTTGAGGAGAGATTATCGGATTTTGAGATGAGGTTAGGCATGGGGTGAAATGTCGGGATGCTTGTAGTGGACAAACTATTCAAAGCTAGAGTAGACACCTTCGAGCTAAAAGAAAAGTGTGTTCATCAAAAATAACAGTACAGAAAATAAAGATGCGGCCTGTAACTAGGTCAAAATAATGATATCCATAGTAATCCGAAGGGTAGCCCAAAAAAATGTAAGGATGAGATCGAAAATCAAGTTTGGTATTCGTGTAGGGACGCAAGTAGGAAAACCACAAGCATCCAAAAACTCGTAACATGTTATAATCTGGTGGAGTTCCATGTAAAACCTAATAAGGGGACAAAAATGAAGTGATCTTGCTGGAGGATGGATGATTAGGTAAACTACAATTTCAAAGGCATAATCCCAAAATTTTGATGGTAAGTGTGAATGAGCAAGAAGAGTCAAACCCATGTCAACTATATGTCTATGTTTTCATTCAATAGAACCATTTGTTGGGTGTGTGAGGACAAGAATTCAATGAGTGATGCCATTCTGTTGAAGTTCATTTGGAAATCATTGGATAGAAATTCTTTGGCACCGTTAGATTGAATGGATTTAATTTATAGTCAAACATATTTTCAACTTGAGAGAATGAATAAGAGCAAATATCAATATGAATAAGAGCAAATGAAACTGAACTGTTATTGAAAGTCAGTGGAACGAAATTGAGAGATTTTTTCAAGCTAACATGAAGCACATACATGAGCAGTATAGTCTTTATTGAATGAAATAGAAGAAGAATTGAGAGTATGCTGGACTATAAGAAACACGAGATGACCCAATCGTTGATGCCACACTATTCCCGACCATGATGTAGTTAAAAAAACTTTAGCTTGAGAAGAGCGTCTATCAGTAGGCCTTAGATAGTGGAGTCCATCTTTAAGCGATCCCTGAAAATGTTCCTGATGGGTGTGTAGATCCTTTATAACAAAGTAAGTGGGGTGAAGTTCAAAGAAACAAGAATTATCTTTCACAAATTGAGGTACAGAAAGTAGATTCTTAGAAATATGTGGAGCACAAAGAATATTATTAAGGGCAAATTTGTGGGTGAGTGTTATGAGACGAGAGGATCTAAAGAAAATGACAGGTAAACCTGAGCCATCACCAATCAGAATTTGATTGGGACTAGAGTGATCTTCCTGAATGTGAAGGTTGGCAAGATCTGACGTGACGTGATGTGTTGCACCTAAATCAATATACCAATCCAAGTCATGAAGATTAGAAATCCATTGTACGTAAAATGGGCCTGTGCATTTGATGGAGTAAAGTAGAGGCCTAGAGGCAACATTGGGTAGCCTGAAGCAACATGGCCGGCTTGCTCACACAGTTGGAAACAAATCAAAGAATTTGGCCGACGTGCTCCATAGAAGGGAGCAGAGCGGGCTGAGCCTGGATTTGGACGGAACACTCCAGCAAAGGAAGGTGGCCTGGCTCGATAAGAAGAGCCACCAGGCTCGAAAGAAGAAGGGGAGTTAAATGATCTGGATTGTGATATGAAAAATCCTCCCAAATTATAACCTGCAAAGTTTCCAATCTGATGAGAATTCTCAAATTAAAAATTAGGATTTGTACCACCAGAGTTCTTCCCTTTGCCTTTGCTGCTGTGACTATTATTGCCATGACCATGCCCTCCATTGCAACCATAACCGTCGGCCACATTAGCAGAGCATGGTGTTGGTTCGGGCAGTCCATCGAGGGATGAAGTGAGTTAAGTAGAAGCTCGATAGGAGCGACAAGCCTCCTCATTGAGGAGAAACACCGAGAGAGCATCAATGGTCATGGATGGGAGCGATGGGGCGAGAGAGAGGATGAGAGGCTCCCATTCAATGCCGAGACTAAAGACAATCCTCTAGTTAACCTGTCGAGGACTTTGCGGCTTTCTGATGAGGGAGAAATGAGTGGCCAACTACTTCACAGTCTTTAAGAAGTCGAGCATTGAGGACTCACCCTTTTAGAGTTCGCTCCACTGCTATTCGAAAAAGTCCTCCTGAGCGAAGGTGTGAGAGTTGAAGAGATTCTCCAACATTTTTCAGGCTTGACGAGCAGACTGGACATCGACGAGTTGGGTTTCGACCTCTTGATTGACAGCGATCATGAGACAGGTGAGGATGAATTGATCTTGAATGTGCCATTTTTTGTATTCTGGATTCGGGCTTTCTTTGGTTGCATTTGCATCAGAAACTGTGATAGTTTTCGATGGGGTGGGATGCTGCCGTCAGCATAATCGAGAAGCTGATATGCTCTCAAGAGAGGAGTCTTGATGCTTTTCCACAGATAATAGTTGTTTCGTTGAGCTTAACAGAGATTCGAGAGGGAAGAAGGTAGGTTAAGGGTATAAGAGGAGGAGGCCATGATTCTATGAGTAGAACAAAATAGAGGAAGAACAGGACAGAAAAAAAAAGACTAAGAGGAAGAGGTGCCCAGAATATTATGGCTCTAATACTATAAAGACACTAAGAGAATATTGAGAGAAGAACCTCACCACCTTGACAAATAAGGGATAATTTATTTATAGATAATGATACCTCGAAAATATGGTATACACAATATTACAGGTATGGTATATACAATATTGCAGGCCCTAAGTATAGAAAATATAGATATTACAGTGTGTACATTTCTAATGATATGTCGTAAATATGGTATATGCAATATTGCAAGCCCTAAGTACAGAAAAATAGATATTATAAGGTGTGCATATTTATTCAAAAAATTGATAGGTCAACTCTTGTCTTTAATATCAGTGTATATTCTTATTCAAGAAATTGATAGGTCAACTCTTGTCTTTAGTGATATTAGTGAAGACAATGATGATGAATATGATATTGAAGAAGATATGATAGAAATAAAAGGCAGAAGATGATGGAGTAAATATTATGATAGAAGATGCATTTCAAGAGAGTCTCATTGATGTTTATCCAAGGAAGACATCTCATGATCATAATCCTAATAATATGACTAAAGGGGAAGTGAAAGATTAAAATAAACTGTTAAGAAAAGCATAATGTGAACTATATCCAAATTGCAAAAAGATTTCAACATTATCTTAAGAGATCTATACATAATAAAGTCTGTCTAGAAGGTTCAATTTCAGTGGCTTATATTGCAAATGAATATTTGACATTTTGCTTTATATACCTCAATAGTATTGAGGCAAAGTTCAATTGGGAAGAGCGAAATGTTAATAAAGCCATTGAGAGGAAGATGGGTTGTTTGTTTTCTCACAAAAGTTCATCTATTTAGAGCAGCAAAATATGATGACATGATAGAAGAGAAATTTAATATGGCTCGATGATATATGCTAAATAATTGTGAGGAATTGGAGGCATATATTAAGTAAGAAAGAATTTTTTTTATATATATTCATTTATGTCTACTCGTATAATGATAGTTTTAACTAATATGCATATATAGGAATGAAAATGGGTCGAATCAGACCAGGTCATAAGTGACCCCAACCTGGTCTGATTCTTTGATCGGATCTTGATATTGGACCCAAACATAGCCTAATAGAAGATCGGGTTGGATTGGGTTGGGTCCATGATCAAATTTTTGACCCAACGAGTTATTCAGGTCGAGTCAAGTCCATGTATAACCAAGCTCCAATTCATAAAATGTGGATCCAATTTGGATTCAATCTAGGCCAGGTTTGGGGAATATTACAGAAACATGCACAACTATAATAGTATTTACTATAGCCATGATTACAGTCAACTCACTCTTTCTTTATTTTTACAACATCTGTTAGCATCTCCCATCAATAATATCTTTGTATGATATATGCGAAATGCTTCGGTGCTAGTCACGATTGTGGTTGTTAGAGAAACCTACTATAACATATCAGGTCCATTCCTCTACATGCTTGTTTAAATACAAACAAATCACGGAAGCTCCACCAAAACTCTCTGCACTGCATCTGCTCATCCTTTTCTCACCTTTTTCCAAGCGTTCGATTCCACAATGGTTAGCTGGCAACTCGGGTAACCAGTAGAAATGTCTGAGAACAATAAAATATAGAGATTTTACACTACCAGACTGCTCCCAAAACGTTCCTCTGGTTTAAAACATATAGAATATAGTGCATATCTTAAATTGCACAATCTGTATCTAGACTACCAGCACTAATAAATTTAAATCAGTAATTAAACTTACTGATCATACATGAGCATGAGCATGAAAACTTTCCATTCATGACCAACTGATTCCTAAGTCCCAACCAATCAACATTGATCATACATATGTAAATATGATTGCTCATCAGCATTTCATATCATAAACCCTATTCTTTTTAAACCACCACATTTTATATAGCTAATTTGAGTAATACAAAAAACATCAATTATTGATGGATTCAGCCATTCAGGTCCACTATTAATGAGTTCAGGTCAGATCAGATCCGAATTTAGTAAACTCGTATCCGATCTAGAAATAGAATGGGTCCAATTTTAGAACCTAATGCGACCCTATGGGTCCTTTAACATAGGTTAGATCAGGTCCAAGCAAATTGGGTTGGATTGGGTCATGGTCAACCCAACCATTTGTTTAGGGAACATAAAGAAGGACTTGAGCTAGAGAGTGAGCAAGAAATAGAAGAAAGGTATCAAGAGCAATTTCATCGATGGTTTAAATAACATATAAGTATTATTTTTATTATAAATATAATAATGACTAATCTACATTGGCTAATTGCTAATATTTTCTCTATTATAAATGTTGTTACTATACAATCATAGATCATTGAAAGCTACAGATGAATTGTTTGCATTAGCATGTGGTCTTGATAAATATGTGAGATGCTATATCGTTAATAGAATCATGTTCCAAACCAAGGATTCATCGTAATCATAAGAATAATGGTGTTGTAGTTGAAAATTTTCATAATAATGAGCCCATTGATTTCTATTGGGCTATAACTGATATTATTGAGTTAGAATATATCAAGCACAAGCATGTGTTCCTATTCAAAAGCAAATGATTTGATACTGGTAGTAAGAAAAATTATAGAAGTGTGCTAGCTAACTTCATGAGTGTCAACATTAATGCTTACTGGTATGATGATAATCCATTTCATATTAGGAACACAAGCAAATCAAATTTCTTATATAAATGACATAAAGTTAGGAAAAAATTTGTAAGCCATGCAGAAATTTCAAAACAGATACTTTTATAATGTTCTAGAGGTCCAAGAAATAACTTCAGATACTATAAACTATCGAGGATGTGGTATACCAAGAGGATAAATCATTGGATAATGGTGGGACTATTTAGCTTGATGATGATGAAGGACAATTTTTAAATAGGATGCACGTTGATCCTTACATTATTGAGGCTATAGTAATGTACAAACTAGAAAAATTGAACCTATGCTGATGATGGTTTCATTCATGAAGATAATGATGAACAGGATGACATAATGATAGAATATTATAATACTGATAAGAAAAGGATCTATATATTGAGGATGATAGTGATATAGATCCTATGATGTATTTATTTTCATTTTTTGTATATCAATTTAGCTGAATTATAAAATTGTTTTCTTTCATGATCATCATGGTTTTATTATAAATTATTGATTGGTGGTTATTATTATGATCAAGTGCCTTACATTTATAAAATAAATTTCAAGTCATGATTTTTTATGTCACTAACTTTTTAACTAGTATTGTTATATTTTTAATTATTTGTCTTTGTAATAGAGTTCACTAATAGCACCAGGAGGTCATGCTGGGAAGAAAGCTGCAAGCGCAATTGCTGCTAAATTTAATATCATACCAATACATACATCAAAGTCACCAGAGCCAGAGCAAGGCACTTAGGACATACACACACAAGTAGCATATGCATACTGAATTTTTTATATGTTTATGTCGTTGCTTGATATATTTAATATAAAATCCCTTCTTTTCCTATGATATGATTGGAAAATTAAATTATTAAGTACTAATCTTTTTGCAAATGCAGTTTCCATCTCTCCTAGGATTGGTTGAGATCTAACACAAGGGAAGGATCTTGAAAGATATATTAAAGTATATAAAAATGACTATCAAAATACTAGAAGAGAAGGGGAGATCTTTAAGTTATGTGCGATCTTTCAAGTTATCATTTGAACTTGGGGATCATTTTTCAAGAGTTAATCCCAGTGCCAATGAAATGAAAGGATATACAATATCATGACAAAAATGAAGTATTTGAATGACTCCATGTTTATGAGGCTTTATATTTTATTTATTATTATCTCTTTATGTACTGCATATAGTTTCAATCAAAGCAATAATAAGGTCATGTATGCATATATTTTTGTAGTCAAAGTTTAATATATAATTAGAGATGGGCCATATGAGAAAAAGATGTGAGAAGATATGGATGAACTTATCTAGGCAAGTGCGATGTAGGTTATACTTGTATTTCTAAAAGCACAACACTTTGGAAGAAGTGCTTCAAGATTGCCCCCCTGAGGATTTCTTAAGAAAATTGAAAAAATGTCTACATGATGTACGTAAAATGATGATAAATTCAAGGTAAGGTTCTATATGTTGAAATTTTATTATTGTTGTGATACTAAGGCATATGAACTAATAAATTTAAATATGTCATGAAGAAAAAATGTACAAAATTAGAAAAATCAAAAGAAGTTGGATGTTGTGCATAACAAAAGGTCAAAGGTATTTGTGCCACTCTGTTATGAGAATGTAAGTATCACTATTTTTATTGAATAAAAAAAAGAGAACTTTAAAATTTTATTTAGTAAATATATTTATTTCAAATTTTCAAATCTAATCTTTATTTTTTATGGTTTCGATAATATAGTACAATAAAAATACTTGTAAGGATAGGATTGATCTCTTCCATCACCCCTGATATAAAGAATGCAAGGAAGCTGAAGAGGCTTATCTATGAAAATATTATATTTTATAAATAAATTCTGTATCATCTTACTTGAGAGGTTATACTGATATTTGCTTTTTTTATGAATAAAATAATAGAGCCATAGTCTCAACCCACATAGAGGATGAGGCCCCTATGAACTCTAATGAAATATATGATAATATTCTTGGGATAAGATCAGAATATGCTAAAGGCCTTGAGGATTGTCCAAAACCACCTAGTTCTTCTTCATCCAAAAGAAGACTTTAGAGTTAGAGGAGGCTTTACACAGGATACAAGGGGAAGTAGATAGAGTTCAACATAAGCTAAGGGAGAAGATACAAACTTACCGGTCTAAGCAAAAATGTCACGATGCAAATGGCTACCATACTAACTCACCATGATCAATATAACCATATACTTGCATTTATGGCAGCTATTGTATCTATTCCATATGCTCTTCTTATGAGTAATATATATATTATTTTTAATCAATTATTTAGTAACAAATTTAATAATTTCTTTATATAAATGAAAAACTAATATATTTTAATCTAACACTTATACTATAATTTTTTAACTATTTTTTATATTTTATATGTAGATTGATGATGATAATTGCGGCTAATTATGGCTCTGGTGTTTTTAGAGATTCTTCAAATTACAACTCAAATTTTATTACCTCTTTTGTCTATGAGTTGATTTTTTTGTAGGGAACATTGTATCTTTCTTTATGGATAATAAGGTTAGATCAATTCTAGATTTTATGGCTATTTATGAACTTTACTTATGTGGACAGTGAATATTTATTTGCAATAAAATTAATTTATCAAAATTATATTAATATTTAGTGATAAAATATTTTTTATCATTATTTTGTCATAAATGCAATATTTTGGTGATGAATTTTAGTCTAAAGAATTTAACAATTAGGGACAAAATTTGATGCATCATGAAATTATAATCATATTCAATGACAAAAAAATCTTGTCACCATATGTTCATCACAAACATAGTATCTACACAATAAAATTTATTTGTCACTAATTCGATATTTAGTGATGTAATTTGACTCATGACACAAACACTATAATATTCTATGATAAAGAAAATCTATCACCTTATGAACATCAAAAAAGCAATATTTTAGTGATGAATTTCGTTTATCACCAAATTCAACAATTTATGATGAAATCTCACATGTTATAAAATCATAATAACCTTCAATGATAAAATATTTTCTTTAATAAATCATATAACTTCATTAGAGATTTATTATTGAATCTTTTAGTGATAAAGGTGTACTCTTTGATGATGAATTTTTGAAACTATTCGTGACGAATAATTTTGTTATAAAATATATCATCTTTGATGATGAACTTGTTTACGTCACTAGAGATTAATCCTTTGGTGACAAAAAATATCAATCATAACAAAATTTTATTGTCTTATGATGGAATAAATCATCACCAAATATTTATCATTTAGTGACAAATATATTTTATTATAATTAATATATATTTGGTAATGAAATATTTCTATCATCATCTTATACTTTTAGCAACACACTTTTCATGATGAGCATTGCGACGATTTTTCATCACCAAAACTTTTTTATGATGAAATTAAATGTTTTGGTGATAATTATTTTCATCAAGAATTTTATTTTTTATTGTAGTTAATATAGATATTGGTTAATCTGAGCGTATCTATATCAACTCAAGCTCTAACCTATGATTTACATCTTGTGCATGCCAATATGCTCTGGATGACCTAAGGGGCTCAACTATATCCAAGCTACCAAATAGGTTGGATAACTCCGAGCACCATACTTGGTGCAAAAAAGCATATGGAGACCAAGCATAATATGAAAAAGAAAAATCTTTCATTCCATTCACTAAAATAAGAGTGCAAGAGGAGTCCAAAATACTCATTTTAAAAAGTTCGAAGATAAAGATATAAAATACACTCATGAAACAAGCTATTGATTTGTCTCCTTGGTCTCCTTATTTTTTACCCTCACCTTTCTCATCACCACCTGAAGGTGGTCCCAATAGAACAATAGAGCTGAAATCAGTCTTTGGAAACTTTTGAACATGCACATCCCTATAGTAATGGAAGCCTTTCTTGAAAGACTCCCGACCAACTTCTAGCACCTCTTTATGGTACCCCCTAACTTCTTGAAGTCCTCGACTTCTACTTGAATAGCTACCTCAGCCTTGGTCGCCTTCTTCTTAGGAGTGGCCATCCTCTCTACACTCCGAGTAGCTTCCATCTGGGCTCGTGTTGTCCTCTCCTTGGCCTAAACCGATCTTTTCTCCAATTGGGCGACTTCTTCCTTAGATTGGGCTGCTTGGCCCTTTGCTGGATGATACCTATCCTTGGCTTGGGAGAGCTAGCCCTTAATTTCAGTAACCTACCTCTGAAGATGAGCAGTCTCCATCTCACCTTGCTTCTAGGCAAAGGTAACCTTAGACTCGAGGTTGTCCTCGGCCTTCAGCTTCAGCTTGACAACATCAGCCCTTATCCTTTCAAGGTGAGCTCGATCCTCTACCTTCTTTAAGGACTTTATGGCTGCCTAGAACTATTCCTCAGCTCTAGTCCCATCTCCCCAATCTTCCAAAGATGGGAGCTCCTTTTGGAGGAATTCAGCAAGGTTGGCCAAAATTCGAGCATTATAGGCTCCTTGCAAGCAAAAGACCATGCAATTAGTTCCAACAAAAGGGTAAACCTCATACCATGAAGATTCAGATTCTCACCTCAATGGTGGTATGGCTCGAAGATAGGATGGCATCCTCTAGCATCTTCTTCGTCAATGGTTCCTGATCCTGAGGGAGCACAAGTACATCCAACATCCTCTGGCATAGCCCAAACTCACCCCAGTTGTTGAGCACTGAGTCAATCATGGTAACCAACCAATTAGGTTGAAAGATCACTAGCTCAGTCCCACTCAATATGGACTAGGGTGCAGAGGGTAAGGCTCGGAAAGGCCAGTAGCATTACCTAGAATAGCTGCAAGCTAGCTCAGGGATAGCAAATAAAGTGGGGACAACCTTTGGCACTTCAATAGCTGCCTTTAGGACTACCTCTTGCTCTCCCTGAGCAAACTCCTAGGCATGGGGATGGAGGTTAGTAGATAGACATCCAAGGCAACTCCAATCACCTTAACCTCTAGTGATCCTATCTCAGCCAACCTCACCTCAATGGCAGTGGCTTCAACGGTGTCTAGCTCGGACTGAGGAAGATAGTCTTGTGACCTTCTTCCTCTTCCTCTTCTTGGAAGGCTTGACATTGCTTGGCCTCTTTGAGATGTCAAGTAGCTCATTTGTACTGAACTTCATCCTTGTAAGGTTGGACAAGTTGGTCAGCCCATTGCACTCCCATCCTTGAGATCCAAAAATGTAAGCAAAGGAACTCACCATGGAGGCTAGCAATCTCGAGGCTAAAATTCAACAAATTCTCTTCATGAAGGAGCTCGAAGTAAGGGGAGCCTTGATTTCTTTAAGCTCTCAAACTATCACCTCCTCCTCGAATAGAAGAGGGTAAAGACTTATAGAGCTTTCTTCCTCGGCAACTCCCATTGCATTGGAAAGCTCCAAGGATCCAATAAGGAACAAAGGAAATTGGTCCTTCCAACCATGATTGGAGGAAGGTTATAAGGGCTGGGAGAAAGGATGCTGCAACCTCTCTAATGAAAAAGGTACCACCATCTTATGTTTCAAGGGTGCATCTTTATTTCAAAAAATTAAATCTCAGAACATCCTTATGATAGGGTGTATTAAGGAAATAAGAAATAGAAAAATCCAACTATCATTTTCCAAGCGTTGAGGATTAGTTGGACAAGATAAAGCTGATACTGGTTCAACAGCTCAGTAATGATCAAAGGCATTGGAAGCCTTAAGTAGGCCTCAAGAGCTTCCTTGTACAAGTCCATCTCATTCTCCCAAAGAGACGTCACCAACTAAAAGGGCCAAAAAACTCTAAAAGGTACTATTGAGGTATATGGTCCACAACTCCGATTTGTTCAAGGTTGGTCTTTTCCAAAATACCTTTTATAGTATCTAGGCTTAAGGCCACCTCAAATGAAGCCTTGTCGGACTCTGCAGAAGCCCAATCAAGAGACCCCTAACTGACAATCTCCCAATCTGCAGATCATTTCTCAAAGACCCCATTGAAGAAAATGGAGGGCGAGGAAAAGAAAACAAGAAAAATGAAGGAGTGGAAGATAAAAAGAAAGGACTTAAGTACCAACTGAAAACCTAATGGAGATGAAAGATTTCGACGGGAATCCGAAAAGCACAATGGTAGCTGACTATAGGGGAGAACGGTGATTGTGACAAGGCTCGAGTCCTAGTTCTCCGGTATGAATGGACAAGCGGCCAAAAATGGCAGCCACTACCTCCTCTAGGCCTTATATAGGGCCTTGAAGGGTCCAAATTGATGCGGCTATTGGAAATTCATGGCTCGATCAATGGACACATGCATGTTGGCTAGCTATTTGATTTTGAAGCATCATCTGGATTGAAAGTGGTAAAGCATCAAATCATTATCTCAAAATTCCCACCAATCATGATTCTCCTTTGAGAAGTGCAGGCACCGAAATATCTAGAATCAATTAATGCAATGTCTAAAAGCTTCCTATATTAGTCTTAAAAGATAGCTAAAGTGATACAGCTACATAGCTCAACCTCAGCATTCAGCTTCATATCTTGGTTCATAGCTTCATAGCTCTACTTCACTACTTGGGACATGATGCCAGAGCCAGTCATCTAGGTCAACTCTTCTACTTCATTTGTGCAAGCTACCCAAGCATCTTAGCCTTGAAGAGGGGGGCAAGTGATACACCTTGGAACCAACCACTTAATATGACACGACCAACCAATCAAAGTCTGACACAAATTAGCCACGACATCCTCACCTCAGCCAATCAATTCTCACCATGTGATGCTCTGAACGATGTGTGGATATACCCAAACCTCCTGCCATTCGATTATAGCTGGTCCACAATAGTGGAACAGCCTCCATAATCATGAGATCCATATCTCATAATATCTCCTAGACGTGCGAGCAGTTATCCTCAATGGTCTCCTCGCATGTCCCAAGATCCCAATCACAATGGGCTCCAACCCTCATCTATGTAAACCACTCACTGGGGTCCTCCTAGTAACTCCAATCAAGTGGATCCAAGTCTCTCAAAGACTAAACCTCTGAGCTCTTCTGAGTCTAAGTGAAGTCCACACTAAGTATATAGGGGAACAGAGACTCTCTCTCCCTATTTTCATGGACATACTATCATATTGACTTTGGATCTCTCTCTTTGCTGCCTTCTACTCAGAATCTCCTCTGTTCCTCTAAAATAGGTCGACTTAGGCATCAGAGTGTTCCTTGCTAGGAACCCCTAATAATGATCTTTCTTAGCTTGTGGTACTTTAAGGTGCTCTTGGATATTGGAGTGAAGATCCAAGCATTATCAATTGCATCAAGATCTCTGACCAATTAATTGAGTCCTTCAATCACCCTTCTAGCTTTTAGCTTACCATCCAACTCATTGGCCTAAGCTAAACTGATCCTCAGTGGCAATGAGCCAATTGTAGAGTAAGACTTATGCCTACATTTTAGGTTTTAAAACATGAACCAAACTTGATGTGACTATTTTTTGGGGGGGTTTACTACAACAGAACAGGATATTAGCGATGAAAAAAATTTATCACTAATAATTGATTTTCATCGCTAATGGTTATTAGCGATAAAATTATCATCGCTAATATTTAGTCACAAATAATGACATCATTGATAATTTTTATGATGAAAAAAATTTTCATCACCAATAATCAATATTACTGACTAAAAATTTTATTGTTAAAAATATATATTTTTTTAATACTATTTACGATGAAAAATTTTAGTCATAAAAAAATAATTTACGATGAAAATTTATGTTGCTAATAACAAAAAAATTATTTGTGATGAATAACTTGTGTCACTATTAATTTAAATTTTTATGAAATTGAGATTTAAAAAAATGTTAGCAACGTAAATATTTAGTCATAAATATGACAATTTTTGATGAAAATTATTATTTATGATGAAATTATTTTTATCATTATTAATTTAATATAAAATTTTAATATTTTAAATTTATTAAAAAAATTATTTACGACCAATTTTTTCATCACTAATATATTTTTTGGCAACCAATATTTCATCAAAAATAATTTCATCACTAAAAATTTACACAT
>KE504810.1:718947-777233 GCA_000441515.1 Elaeis oleifera | reverse complement strand
ATATTTACAATGAAAAAACTTTTCCATCACTGATACGAGACTATTTGCGATGAAACATTATTTTCGTCGTAAATATTCACTTTATTTACGATGAATGCTTTTTTCGTTGTGAAGATCGTTATTGGCAATAAAATATTTTATGATAAATAATTTCGTCACAAAAATGCTCTTTAACGTTAAAGCGGCACCATTATTTTAGTGCTACATAACTCTAAGTGACCTAAAAATGGTGTCATCACTTCAATCTGTCATAGGTCTGGCCCAAGTAAAAGTCTGCATGCTAATCCAATACTTGTGAGGCCATTTGATAGTTCGTTTCAAACAAAATCTAGGCATCATGAAAGAACAAGGTACCATGAAAGTGCAATAACATCTGATAAATTATTCTTTTATGGCTATTGACATAAAGATCATGAGCTGGTGTTGCATCACACCATCAAACCATGGAAATGGCCATGGGACTGAACTCATTTCTCCAATGATCCATTGACCAATGGACTCGAACCACATTTCTCCCAAACCTCATTTGTGTAGTGCTCCTAGCCACATGCAAGTTCTTAGGATTAGATTAGGATGTACGGGGATGCCCAAGTTAATACCATTATGATAGTAACTCAGATCGTAGGGTCTTGAAATCCTATCTATTGCACACAGAGCATGAACTAATGTCTAATGTGCATTTGCTGTGATTGGTGCTTCTTGTGTTGCTGCATCTCGCTTGTTCCACAACCTTATCCATTTCTTGATGCAAAATTATCAAGAAAAATCTCACATTAGATGTTCTCATGTGGTGGAGTAAAAGGGCACGCTTATGGAGCGAGAAAACTTACATTGATTGGACTACTAACCCTAGTTTGTGGTCCCAATATGGGCTAATGCCATGTGGTCTTAACCTATCCCATGCCTTATTTTTTGGTACATGAAGGTGGTCACACCACTCTAGCATGAGAGCAGCCCAGAAATTAAAGTATAAAGATTCTGCAAGATCGATGGACAACTCTCACCCAGGTGCTAGGCCTAGTCTCTGGAATGCTCCATTACATATGATGCGACCTAATCTACCACACTGTTCACCTCTCGATAGACATGCCGAACTACCACCATAATAGAGAGGTGAAGAGCGATCTTGACGTCACAAAAGAGCAAATGATCTTCTAGCTACCTCGACTACCTCGAATCCATCCAATGATGATGGTAGAGTCTCTCTTAATGAAGATCCTCTCTGTCCACAGCTCTTATCTGGTAAAGGTAGTATCTGCCTAGACAGTATAAAGCTCAGCTCCCAAGCTAAAGACTTGAGAAAATGGGAGCACCCACCGCCAACAATCTGGCATCTGAACCTTAGATGACAAATTTCGCACCACCCTTGCCATCCCTGACACTACCATCAAAGTTCACCTTGACAAACTTTGAAAGAGGGGTCTCCTAGGAAATGAAAATAACCCTTCGGATCTGCAAGTGTAGCATCCAGTCCCAAAAAATGAGGGTATTAAGGGATGGGCCAATGGCAATGAAGTGACTGAACTCCATAGCTAAGCAGATAACCCTACCCAGCATCCGATGTGTAAGTATCATCTCATCCTTGAAGACCAAGCTATTTTTGGAAAGCCAAATTTGGTAGGCACTGTAAACCATTCTGCCCTCAAAATGGAGGTTATCTTGTTAGCTATACTCCGATAGATCGTGCTCAGAAAAGACTCTAGTCAAGGGCCATTGCTCATCTCCTAAGATTGGCTACCTACCCTCCTCCAAATCAACCTCACCTTCGGACAGCGTAGGATGGCATGCTCCGTCGACTCATTCTCTAACTTATAGACTGGACATGAAATCGAAAGTTTCATACCTCTATCTCTGAGAAGCGTATGCATCAGAAGCCGGTCCCATGCAAGCTTCCAGAGAAAGGGTCTCACTATGAGATGGGTGGGCGCTCTCCAAATCCAAGTAGCCTCAATCCTCCTATCCGTTGCCTGCTTGTACATCTCAGATAAATCCCTCAAAAGAATCCTAGGGCAGCAAGTTTGGTTCCACACCCTCAAACTCTGGCTGTGATGAACCAGAATTAGAATGGTGAGGATCCAGTTAGCGAGTGGACCACCAAATAAATTGGTGATCTTCTGAGCTCTCTAGCCCCTACCATCAGCATTGAGAAAGTCTCAGACACATAGATGATCATCCACCTCGCTGCCAACATAAATTGATGACCAAGAGAGGGATAGGTTGGAGATCCAAGCATCCTGGCTCATAGTCACCGATGTCCCATCCTCAATCAATTATCTGACCTATATCAAAACAGCAGGACCATAAGCACAAATCTCCTTCTAAAGGAAGGAGAAACCATAAGGGGTCTGGATCTAGGACTCCTGGCTCCATGTCCCATACTGAGTCATCATCACCTTGCTCTAAAAGCAGTTCGACTGGATAAGAATTCTGATAGCATATGATGCATTATCGTCAGTGCGCACCAAGCATTAAGTTCTGAATCAGCTACATAGCTGGAGTTGGATCGAATCCACAGGGATTATAGGCTGAGTTACATTCAACTTAACTAGAGAAAAGTGGTTTAGGGTTACACTTTAAGCAAAGACGGCTTTTATGTTAAGTCAATTCTAAGAAAATAGATTTCAGCAACTATAGTAAAACAAGATTGATTGAATCTAGTAATTAAAACAAAAGAAATGAATAGGAAATTATTAAAGGATTAATAAGCAATTAAAGGAGTTCTGGGTTTTTGAATTCAACTTCAAGCATAGTCTTCATAATTTCTTTTAATGCAAGAAAAATATCTTTTCAAATATCTTTGGATCTTGGTTATGAGTATAATTTATTTTCTAGAGCATGGATTGTATCATCTTGATAATAATTCATCCCTTGGTTACTAAGATCTTCCTGTAGAGCAATGTTTTGGTAGATGAAGAACAAAATGTCTCTTTAATGAGGGCTCCTTCATTGGAAGAAGTTAAGAAATCTTAAAATAAATATTTATGAAATGCTCTTCAACATAGGTTATTTGCTGAGCATAGATCGTATCTTCTTTGATCATGACCCATCTTGACAATCATAACCTATTCGAAGATTACAATTCATAATAAGAATAACAAGACTCAAAATAGATCTCATGCCTGAATAATAATATTTCATTAAGATCATAAGTGAGAGAAAGCTTACAAGCTGCAAGATACTTATTGCATCAAAAGCAAATTACTATAGGAATAAGCAAAGTGAAATGCAAAACCATTACTCCAAGATATCTTCTACTTTCTCCAAATCCTCAGCCTTTAGCCGCGCACGATGTTGATTCCGCTCGTCTTTGCTCCCTTCATTTTCCTTCTCGCTGGATTGCTGAAGTAGAGATGGACAAATGGAAGAGATATTGGAGGATTGGATTTATTGGATCTTTAGATGATTTTCAAGATGGAGGTATGGAGGCCTTTTATAGGTGTTAGGAGGGAGGAGGTTTCATATTTTCTCGATGTGGGACTAAGGATTAAAGATGGGTAACTAGAGTTTCTTAAGTGGCTATATGAGGGTTTTAAGGTAATGGATGGTTGAGATTTGATCTAGAGAATAAGGGCCACGAGGATTGCATGTTGGAAAGAAGAGGCGCAATTATTTGGCATGAAGGATTTGGAGTGCGTGGGTTTGTTTGGAGCATGCAAGAATATGGAAGTTGGTTATTTGGAGCATGAAGAAGAGATAAGGCAGGAGTTTGTTGCATGTACTAAAAATAAGGAAGAAACACTAGGGTTTCTAAGGAGATGCATGAAGAGGAGAACTAGATTTGGTAAGAAAAGAAGAGATAGCATGAGATTGGTTGGGATATGGTTTTGGAAGAAAGAATAAGGAGGGGCATTGGTTATTTGTGTGAAAGAAGAAGGGCATGGGTTGTTGCATGAATAATGAGAAGCGTGAGTTAGTTGATCATGAAGAAAGTGTTGAGGAAAATACCTTGAGATTCAGTCTACAATAAGCCTAGAATGAGATCTAGGATGACGAACAAAATCCAACGAGTTCAAGAACAGCCCAAACAAAATTCAGACAGAAAAATATACGTGAGAGAAGATCGAAAGCAGCTAGTACGACCCATAGGCCATCAGAGAGGCCCACGGGATGGCATAGGCTGGCAGCGGCACAGACCAGGCCCAGCAGCGTGCTAGTGCTAGGCCAGTAGTGCGTTGGGTCGGCCCAGGCATGCACGCGCTTGCAAGCTGGGTGCAGGCCCGCTATCCAATCACGGTCCATCGTGGACCACGATCTAGCATGGTCTACCAGTGGTGGTGTGGACCAATCACAATGGATGGCTAGGATCAGATCTGGTGAGAGATCTGATGGCTCAGATCTGGTGAGAGATCTGATGGCTAGGGAGTTTGTGCCATCCAACGATGGAGATGCGATCACTGCTTTGATCCAATGGCAGCATCGATTGCACGATCCAATGGTCGGCGTCATTTGCGGTGAAGATCTGATGGTAGTTATGGAGGCACGATCTGATGGCTTTAGAGTGAGCCAGTCAGGATCAGACAACCATGGTGATATCCTCATTTGATCAAGAGATAAAAGATTGATTATGCATGATCAGATGGCCATGATTTGAGCTGGTCACGATCGAACGGTCTGGATGGAATTTGGGATTTGATTTGGACTCGATCTCCTATTAAAACACTATTTTTAGATTTTTTGAAGGCTATATAACTCCAATTGACGAGCCGTTTATTATGTCGAATAGCTGATGATATTTTGAAGATGTAGATAGGCTTCTTGAGAGGTTTCAAAGAGCTTTTATAAGAATTTTGGGCTTCTTGTTGAGAGACTTTTGTACAAGAGTTGAGTGGTAAGTTTCACTTGTATTCTTTAATTTTATTTCTCTCATAGTGAAGCTTGCATATCTCATGGAGATAGACTTGAGATTAATCCATATATTTTTATTATATTTATTTATTATTCCTTCTTCTTTTCTCATGTGGTATCAACATCCGCTTCTCGGATATTGTTGTGATCTTGGATGGGTGATCCGTGTTTCATAATTAAGGGATCTACCCCAACAAATGGTATCAGAGCCTAATTACCATGGACAAGTGGTATTCGGTGTAGATAGAGATGGTGTTGATCGAGATAAAAGATGGAGAAGACAAGCACAATCAAGATGGAGATCAATTGATTCGAAGGAAAGAGTAATTTCTCCTTGTGGCAAACGAGAATAAAGGACGTGTTCATCTAACATGGATTGATCGATGTTCTCTTGAATGAGAAGAAGCCAACCACCATAGAGAAGATGACCTGGGAGCGACTACAGATGCAGATGGTGAGTATCATCCACATATATAAATAAGGTGACGATTCATATATTTGGCGAGACTTTTTCGATGGTGCTGTGGTCGAAGCTCGAAGAGTTATACATGGTGACCAACATTCTCTTCCTCTAGAGGTAGTTCTACCAACTGTGGATGGATGAGGGATAGAGTGTGCAAGAGCATCTCAGTCATTTTTAAAAGATTCTCATCGATCTTCTCAATGTAGGTGAGAGGTTGAGAAGATCAAGATGTTGGTCTTGCTAGCATCGCTTTTCCCTTCGTATGAGTCCTTGGTGACTGCTCTTCTAATGGAGAAGAGCACCATCAAGATGGACGAGGTCATCATAGTAATTCTTCAGAACGAGGTTCTCAGATAGAAGAATCAGGTTTTGAGCTTAGATGGAGGCAGCTCAACTTTGATGGTTCTGGAGGAGCAGATGGCAGCAGACGGAGCAGTAGAGGATCCTGAGGAGGATGATCCAGATCAAAGATGAGGGACTCCAATAAGATCAGATACTATCTATGTGATGAGTTAGGGCATCGTATCAGAGATTGCCCTTAACTCAGAGATCGGACGAGGGTTACTGTAACGACAGCCAGTAGTGAGTTAGAAGATGATATCCTAGTAATATCTGGTAAGATATTTACTTCTTTTTAGTAGTAAATTTTAGATTCTGAATACATCTATCATATATGTTGCAGAGAGGAGCTGTTTGACTCTCTGGAGAGCAGTGAGGGTACTGTTCACTTGTTGGATGGATCGAGCTATGCGATTAAGGGCACTAAGATGGTCAGTTAGAGGACACATGATGGTGTAGTGAGAAGATCGAAGGAGGTCTGATATATATCTAATTTTAGGCAAAATCTTATCTCACTGAGCAGACTGAATTCAAACGACTACAATTGGATAGCTGGTGATAGAATTTTGAAGGTCATGCACGACGATAGGGTGATATTGGAGAGGAAGAAGATCAAAGAAGGATATTACTACCGACGGAGAGTCCAGTGTGAGTTGGAGCTTCAAGAGCCAGGGGGAGCCTAGTGTTAGGTGGAGCTATAGATGGAGGTGGATCGAACATGAGACGGAAGACTCGAGAGGATGAGAGACGTATCATAAAGTGAAGTTTCTATTATCACAGGAGACTTCTTCAAGCAGATCTTGGTCAGAGTGAACATAGCCATGATGGAGATGGGATTGAACGGCCTGACTAGACTCTTATATTTGCCCATCCATGAGACAGCAGGCGTGTCCCAGGGTGCGGGAGTGAGATGGATCATAGGCTCTCAGTGACAGATGGAGGTCGAACATCAAGTCGAGCTGGAGATTTTTGAGAAGAATATCTCGAGATTCGATCCACAATAAGCTTAGAATAAGGTCCAGAACGATGAATAAAATCCAACAAGCCTAAGAACAGCTCAAATGAAGTCCAAACAAAGGAGATACTTGCGAGAGAATACTAGGAGTAGTTGGTACGACCCATGGGCCATTGAAGGGGCCCACAGGCCAGCACAGGCTGACAGTGGCATGGGCCAGGCCTGACAGCATGCTGGTATTGGGCCAGTAGTGCACTGGGCCGTTCTACGCACGCATGCGGCCCACGAGCGCAGGTGCAGGCCCGCTATCCAATTGCGGTCTACCGTGGATCGCGATCCAGCATGGTCTACCAGCGATGGCGTAGACTGATCACAATGGATGGCTGGGATCAGATCTGGTGAGAGATTTGATGGCTAGGAAATTTGTGCCATCCAGTGGCTAAGATGTGATTGCTGCTTTGATCCAACAGCAGCATCAATCCAACGGTCGGCGTCGCTTGTGGTGAAGATCTGACGACAGCTGCAAAGGCACGATCCGATGGCTCTGAAGTGAGCCGATCGGGATTGGATGGCCATGGTGAAATCTTAATTTGATAAGGAGATAAGGAGCTGATTCTGCACGATCAGATGGCCACGATTTGAGCCGATCACGATCGAACGATTTGGATGAAATTTAGGATTTGATTTGGACTTAATCTCTCAGTGAAAACTATTTTAGAATTTTTAAAGGCTATATAACTCTGATTGACGAGCTATTTATTGCGTCGGATAGCTGGTGATGTCTTAGAGATGCAGAGAACTTTTTGAGAGATTTTAGAGAGTTTTTGTAAGAATTTTGGGACTTCTTGTTGAGAGACTCCTGTGCAAAGATTGAGTAGTGAGTTCTTCTTATATTCTTTGATTTTATTTCTCTCATAGTAAAGCTTGTATATCCCATGGAGGTAGGCTTAAGGTTGATCCATATATTTTTATTATATTTATTTATTGTTCTTTCTTCTTCTTTTTCTCGTGTGGTATGAACATCCATTTTTTGGTTGTTCTTGTGATCTTGGGTGGTGATCCGTGTTCCGTAATTGAGAGATCTACCCCAACAAAAAGAATAAGGCGTTAGAAAGAAAGAAATTATGTGCTAAAACAAAGATGGGAGAGAGGGTGTGGGCGTTAGGAATTAGTTTGGATATGGAAAGAAAGAGAGGAGGGTGCTAAAGAGGTTTATTTAGGCATGGAGGAAGTTGGGCGTGTAAGAATTAAAGGAGGAGAGGGCATTAGCCTTTTTTTTAGGTGTGGAGGAAGTTTGTTACATGAAAAAGTGGGGCATGAATGGGGAAGGATGTTGGCACCTCCTAAAAATAAGGAGGGAGTTAGGGTTCTTAAGTGGTGCCTCCTTTCTTGACCTTTGAATCTTGAGAAGTTGCTTCCTATCCCTTGGATCTTGATGTAGTGCTTCATCTCTAGAATTTTCATGAGTTAGCATTATAATTCTCAATCGTTGAATGGAGCATTGTTTCTTAGCCATCGGATTATTGTCTTGCTTGATCAGCCCATGAGTTGGTTATTTGGTTCACTCGAATCTGAGCTAAATTGAGTCCAATTTGATTGTATGCGTCCAATCTCATAATTATCTATAAAATAGACTAGAAAGCATCAAATTCTTACTAAATAAAAATAATTAAATAAATTTTATGCCTCTAGTAACTAAATTTAAATGTTTATCAGCATGTTTAGAAATCATATCCTTCCTTCTAATCTATAAGGACTAAATCTCCAGACCTTCATCCCTCATAAGCTAACAAACTGCTTCTCAGGACAACAAGTAGATCCCATGCCTGTCATACCCCGAACCCACAAGAAATTCCTTATACGCTGCTCTAACCCTTTGAGATAGAAACTCGGTACAATCGTGTTTGCCAAAAGGTACATCGGGATGGAGCTAAGCACCGATCTCACAAGAGTTATTCTGCCCACCATGAAGAAGGCATTGGCTTGCCACCCCTTAAGGCAATCCTGAACTCACTGCTTCATGGGTCTATAATCAGCCTTTCAGAGTTGCTGACCCATGATAGGAACATCTAGATAGGTCAAGATCCTAATCAACTCTGGGATCCCCAACCTCTTTCGAATTGCTTGCTTCATCTGGGTCTTCTTCTTGATGCTAAAGATAATTGCAGACTTCTATAGAGTGGCCAAACATTCGATAGTAAGCTTCGATAATGGATGCAAAATACCTCACATTTTGGATTGAGGCCCATCCAATGAGGAGGCAATTGTCTATAAAGAGAAGATGCGAGAGCAGCAGAGCCCCGGAGGTGGGCCAGTAAGGCTATAGCACAGTCCCCTGAACCATCGCCCTCAATGCTCAAGATAGAGCATTAGCATATAAAATAAATAGGTAAGAGAAGAGGGCCAACCTTGATGAAGCCCGACTGTTGAGTGAAAGAACTCCGTCGGGGCACCATTAATCAGGATAGCAAAATTTGAAGTCTCTACACAGTCCATGATCCTATCAATCCATCTCTTCTGAAAGCTGAACTCCTAAAGCATTCCTCTAAGGCACTGCCAGCTCATCCTGTCATACATCTGCTCCATATCTAGCTGGATTGTCATGAGGCTTCGGTGGACAGGAGCACACTGAAGATCATGCATAAACTCATGGGCAAGCAAGATATTGCCGACGATGGACCGACTGCTAACAAAATATCTTACTCTGGACTGATCAGGTGAGGCATAATTGGCTTCATCCGACCAATCAGAAATCTGATACACACCTTATAGAGAGTGATGTAGAGACTAATTGGTCTAAAGTTTCTCAAAGATGATGCATCAGGCCACTTCGAGATGAGAATAATCAACATCTTCTTTCGCTCCTCCAGATTGTCCCTGGACTCGAAGACCATTTACACTGCCTCCACCACCTCTTCTCCGATAATAGGTCAATATCGATGGAAGAAGAGTGGAGGAAAGCCATCCAACCCTAGAGCTTTATCCACCCCGAGAGACTAGAGTGCCCTCCGCACCTCCTCAACAAACATCAAACAGGTCAATGCCTCATTCTCCTGATCAGAGACATAGGTTGTAGACTGGACCCCCTAGAGGTGAAATTTTTCACTCAAGGATGCCATCCAATGAGATTTGAAGAACTAAAATATCTGCTCCCTAATCTCCTCACTATCATCCACAATTTTGCCGCTGCTCTCCCTCAGTTGCCTAATGTAATTGACAGACCTTCTGATTATAGTGGATTGATAAAAAATCTGATGTTTTGATCACCTCCCTAATCCACTAAACCATGGACTTCTGCCTGCACAGTGTCTCCTACCATCTCAGCTATGAGTGGTGCACCGACTGATAGCTTATGATGAAGCTCCCTCAAATTAGGCTCTTGAAGGCCCCTTTTTTGATTCTTCCTCAGCTGTAGCTCCATAATATTCGCCTCTACCCCTCGATCCATTTGAAGATATCACCAACCTCCAGACAGTTTCATTGCAGAACTCTGCACTTGGCTAACTCCAACCTCTGAGTCATTTGGTACCTTGCATCCCCATAAATTGGCACCCTCATTTCTAGGCAAGCATAGGTCGTCCATCATGATGAGAGTCGGATATTGATCCAACGTAATCCTCGGGAGGTGCTGAACCTAGTGCACTGGGAACCATCTGAGCCACTCCATGGTTGCAAGCATTCGATTGATCCTCTCCCAAATCTAAGCCATTCCCTGTCAGTTGTTGCACCAAGTGAATCTGGATCTGAAGTAGCCAAGATCAATCAGACCACATTACTAATAAATCTCTAAACTCTTTAAAGTCAATTCTATCCCCAGATTGCCTACCTCCCTCTTCTCATGGGATCCCACAATATAGTTGAAGTCTCTAGCAATGAGGAAGGCAAGCCCTGCAACACCATCCTGAAGATCTCAGACTAAAGCACCCACTACTCACTGTACTCAGTGCTCATATAGACTCCGGATAGAATCCAAGATCTGCCAGTATACTCCAAGATGATTAAGGCCACTTACTTCTCACATCTATAGAAGGCATCCATCCCAACTGAGCCATGATGCCACATCATTAGGATACCCCCAACTACCCTCTAAACTCTACTGCGTATGTGCTCCACGCCATTGGAGTCCAACGTCTAGCTTGGGCAAAACTCATCCTAGAGAGTCGGGTCTTAAGCAGGATACAAACATCAAAGACATGTCACTAAATCAACCAACTGAAGGTAGATTAGAATAAGGACTTGCCTACCCCCGAGTATTCTAGATCAATCACCTCATAGGGATAACTCGTGGGAAGGGGCCCACACCCTTGCCCTCCTCAGCCTGAGAGCCCACCTTAGTCCTAGCGGCTATCGAGTACATTGGTGATGGGTACACTCCTCCCCCTAGATTTTCTATCTTAGTCTAGTAACAACATCCTCATAGCAGAGTCCAAGCCCCTACCGATGCATCCATGTGTATAGGGTCCACTCCCTTGAGAGGCACCGAGTCCCTTTCTATCCCATGCTCCATCCCCGACTCAGCCTCCCTTCCTCAGTTGGGCCACCTGAATCCGAAGCCCCCTCCTCCATCCGGATCAAAGCCTCTCCCTCCTCCCCTAAGGTTCGGTTGAGAAGATGAAGAACTCAGGACCACCAGTACCAGCTGCCACCTCCATGCAGGTTTCGAGGAAGCTAAGGCCTTGCCCTCGGCCTTAGTCTTCTTGAGGATCCCTTTCTAGGCCCCCAACTCCTAGCCACTGGTCTTGAAGGTGCCCATCCCACATCAAAGTCAGGGGCTAGGCATGCTTGAGCTGGGTTGAGTCCACCCCCAATGGTGCAGCCCGCCTACCTTCAGCAGGTGGCACATCTGCATGATGGCCCAGCATGAGCCCATGCTCGGGCTCAGTCAGTGGGTCGAAGTGATTGATGTCCAAGCTCAAACCCGCGATGGCCCCCGCACAAATCTTTATATCCTTAGCCTCAAATCGACCATTTGATCAGGCTTGGATCTAACCGAAGATCTGCACCGTGCGATTTTGGCTGGTTGGATCCAGCCATCGAGTTAGCCTAGTTCGAGTCCCCACCAGCTGATTCTAGTCCACGTCGACTTGCCTTTGGCTTTAGCTAGGTCAACCTGACTTCTTTCTTCCTCGATCCTGCCTGGACTTCTGTCTCTGGCTACCATCATTGAATGGCCACCAACCATGGCCCCAGGCACGAACCCTCTGTGGCCAATCCCCCATCCTTCCTTTAGGTCGGATGAAATATTCTGAGCAAAGTCGAGCCATCGAGATCCCATCTCCCCTGTGGTCTAACATGCCTCTTCCGGCAAGTGAAAACAACTGCATTGGAGGCAATTCCATTGATGTTCTCGTAGACAATTAACTTCTGCCAGAAAGGGCCCTTCGACCCTTTGACAAGCACCCTCAACCTCAACGATCGAGAAACGTTGACCTTCATGCATGCCCGAGTGAAGCCAAGGCGCCTCTACTCCATCATGTAATCATCCACTGTGGATAATTCCCTAGCCAGGTGGAGCACTTCCCGGATCATTATCTCCTCCCAAATATTCTATCTGGAGCCACAGTAACCGGACCCAAGGCAGGGCTAGCTGTTTTGATAGCTCCCTTCGTCGGAAAAATGTCTGACCGCCATGGCTCTACTACCAACACCTATCCGATGACGACCTACAGTCGATGGAGTATTAGGTTCCTCTTCCCAACCTCCTTGAATCGGAAGAGTAGGAAGCCCTTCTCTAGCTTGTACACCGCCACCTCTTCCTTCAGCTCCGCACAGAGTCAGAATTCCTTGGCCACCAGATTCGGCACCACCCGCCGGCCCAGGCTCCTCGCAACCACTACTATGGCCACCCAACACTCTGAGCTCTCCCTTAGAACCTCCTCCGGGGCTCGATGACCTTTGAGAACTACTAGATCAGCTTGTCCACCTCCTTTGAAGTCAGCTCTGGTGAGATCCAAATGGTGCATCCTGGTACCGCCCTCCTTCAGCTCGATTCTGACTGACTACCTGCCTTCGAGGCCGTAGGTCAATCCCCTGGTTTGCTCAGCATGTCCTCCAGCACACATCGTATGCTCTAGCTCGATAGATCATCGGTGATCACACGAAATAGGGTTGAAGCACAAATCTCAAAGCACATAGCAAAAAGCCATAATGATCACTATTCAAACCCTTCCCTTCCCTTTTAACCTAGAGATAGTTCTACTAGAACCATCCCGATGACAAGTGTTCAACCAAGTTGAAAATAAAAAAGAATAAAATAAAATTGATTTCATTCACCATGCAAGAAGAATTTTTTTAAAAACTAAAGAATTCTTTCACTATATAAGAGATTCATGCTCTCGAAAGGGCAATATTCTCCTATAGCTTGATGGCACTTCGAGTGGGTGCATCTTTTGCACCATACAGGGATGTGCAACACCAGATTGTCATTATGTCGTGCATCTCAGAAATGGAGGACTCTTAACAATCTCCTGACATGTTTGGCACTGAGATAGATGATATGGCGATGATCCATGCACTCTCAGTGGTGCAAAAGATGCACAGCAAAAGATCCAAACTCCTCCAACTGGACATAGCTAGACTTGCCTCGGTGCAAGTTGACGGGCTCTGAATGTTTAGCTTGGAAGTTACAAGATTTATGAAAGGACCATTCAAATGGTTTTTGTGATCACTGTCTACAACTTCGTTAACTTCATTGTTGAATAGCACTAGTAATATGCCATTGTAGTTTAAATGGTCAACAATACCTTGGCACAAGTAGAATAATGGTCATAGGAGCAAAATTGAGACATTATTTACATACCTAACTATTTACACATAAGATTTCCATATTTTCTGCCAACAGTGAAGAAGTGGTTGATGACATTTTACCAACCACCATCTAGTCAATTTCTTAAGCATGATACTTGAGTGGTTTATCGCTAGATATAATGACCAAAGAGAGGTTATAGGAACATTTCCTAAAATGATCTGCCAACAACCACCAAGAAAAGAGTTGGCAAGTCAATAAACATCTAGAGAAGATCATTATTGCCTATTTATCTGCATTTTAAAAGTATATTTAAAATGCAGATAGACTAGTCTGAACGTCGGTTTGTAATATATATATAAAAAAATAAAAAATAAAAAAAGAAGAAGGAAGAAGGAAGAAGGAAGAAGAAGAAGATGGAGGAGGAGGAGCAGGAGGAGGTTGAAGGCCTCATCCTCTCTCTCTCAGATTTGACAATCACAGTCACGAAACCAGGCTATCATGTCATATGCCTTCGAACTAGGATCAAGACTCCGGTGCAAAGGATCAGCCCAATTTTGAGCATTTCTTTGTCAATCTGAATTTTATATATATGAGGCTTTCTCAACCAATTTGTACTAAATTACTTTATGTAATAATGGATCAATTCCATCATGCATCTGTTCACTATTAAAATAATGATATTGTTTCTCTGATTTGAATGATCGTTCTGGTGCAAGTGACGATTGATTGGATATGGATGATAATCAAACATAAAGCATTTGATCATGTTCAAAAGCTTGTTGAGGAATTCACTCAACACATCTCCAATGTCATACACCAATATCTATGTTATGCAGCAAATCTTTAGTCTTCCTTGACAAAGCATGGAAAGAACCCATCACCAACCTCATCGATATGACCCACTCCGAATCAACCTACCTGAAATGTGTTCTCTAAGGAAACGCTAACAATTAAAAGCACTTTTTGCATTACATCCTCAACCCCTTGACAAGCTGCTTATTGGAAATCATGAAACACTGTTTAATTGCTACCATGTTCATCCTTGTTTCCACTCAAAATGCAACCCATCAAGTTTCCAAATTTTAAGATGATTTTATTCTAGAGCAAACATTCAGATCAATCTACCAATGCTACATCACCACAATTGGCATGGCCTTAATGGCCAGAAATGGTGCTATGGGAGAGATCAGAGGCAGAAAATGTCTATAATATCCTGGTCCAAATGGACCCTCTAACGAACAGAGCTTGGTTCACTTGATCGGCCTAACCACCAGAAAACTACCCAAAGAAGCTGCATGATTTATAAAGTAGATTCCCAATAGAGGTCTTCATCCTCCCAAACATGCCGGAGGAGTCAGAATCAAGGAGGACTTGGACTTCTCTTTTCTATCTATTTAAAGGGATTAAGTCCCCTTTGAAACCCACCATGGTCGGCCTCCAATTATCACGAGAAAGGATCTGTCTTCTTCTTCTTTTTCATCATCGAGTTCATCAGATGTCATGGCCCAACCATTATTGAAAGAACAAAAAAAGTCCCTAAACCTTTAGATAATCTTCCTCGTATCCTTGTTAGCCCATAAAGCATTGATTGCCACTAGTTATCACTAGATTTTCCTTGAAAGACTATCCCCAATTTCTCCTTGGTTCTTGCTCATTTTCTTGATTTTTCCAGTGGCGATCATCGTCGTTGATTGTTAGTTTGGGATCCCCCAACTATGCCTCTGCAGTCACATCCCCGGCCACTACCATAATCAGCCAGAAGCCTTTCATATTCTTGTAAGAATGAGCAAAACTAGCTCCTTGTTTCGTCAAGAAGAGGGAAGAAAGAGAAGCAAAAAATAAAGAAAAAGAAACAAAAGGAGAGAGAGGTTTTCTCTCTCTCTTTTGTTCCTCTGTCTTTCTCTAATTTCTCTCTTCTTTCTCTTCTACGCTCTCTCTACAAGTTTCTCTCTCTAGATTGGTTCTCTCTATATGGATTTTCTCTCTAGGATTGTTGGATTCAATAAAATGATCTTCTCAATAATTTGATCGACCTTAGTGAAGGAGGTCCTGATCTTTGGTCATTGGGTAGAGTGCTGGCCTCACCTTGGTCTTTATTGAACTATTAGAGTTTGGTCCTTTTGATTTCTATTGACTCACTTGCATTCTAGTTTAACCATGATTGGATAAAATCATCTTGATTAGACTAATTAGGATGTTGGTCATTACTATTTGGCCCAAGTCAGATGCCATTAGATTTGATCATCTTTGATCTTTATGGATCCAATTGTATCCTATTGATTTTGATCTAATAAAATTATTATAACTGGACTGTCCTAGACCATTGGATGTGACATTCATCAAACTTATTTTCTTAATTATCTATATCCCCTTTAATATTTGGACTCGACTTTGTATAGGGTATAGTCATCTAGACAAGAAAATATCCAATGATGGGATACCACAGTATGATCTATAATTAAAGATTTTAAAGAAAAAATTTTAGAATTATATGAATTTGTTGGAGTACATCTGAGATAAGTAATACTTCATTTTTTTAGATTTATTGATAAATTATATAGTATTTATATTATTGAACTTTAAGTCATATTGCTTCTGATTTATAAATATAAAATATGATATTTATTTATTAAATTTATTTTATTATAGAATATTGTTTGATGTATTATCGAATGTATTGATTCTATTATAGAATTACAATTGATTGATTTTGATTCCGAATAGTTTCGCATATTGTTAATTGAAATATAAAACTGGCTTTATAGAAAAAGAGATTTAAATTGAGATGGATTTTGATTCACAACCTAGCTATATATTGAAGCCTATCAGTGGAGGTTGTGTGCTGATATATAGATATCCTGCCTATCATTAGAATTATGCGCTGGTATATTGATACCCTAATAGTGGGGTTGTGTGTTGACATATTGATAGCTTATCAGTAGAGGTTGTGCGCTAGTATATCAATGTCCTACCAGTAGTAGTTGTATACTAATGTGTCGACATCCTGCCAATGAGGTTTATGCACTCGTATATCGATATTATGCAAGTGGAGATTATACATTGGCATATCAATACCCTACCAATGGTAGTCATACATTGGCACTTTCACTATTCCAAGCTCATTTTAGCCTAGCCCACATGGTATAAGTGTGGTCATAGTTCATTGCTGTCGAGATGAATCAGATATTTAAAAAAATTAATTATGAATAAAATTAATTTAAAAAAATTAAATTCACATAGATCTTATGTTGATTATTGATGTATATTGTGAACCAGATTTTAAATTCATATACTCTGCATGTTTATTTTTAATATATTATTATTGCTTAATTTATCTAATTAAAATGGTCATTACTTACTAGGCTATCTAGTTTATTTTTTATATTTTATTATTTTATATATTCAAAAAACTAACTTGACTTGGAGATTCATTATGGGAGAGTGATTAAAGATAAAATTAGAAATCTTTATTTTAGATTAAGATTTATTGAAGTTTGTGTAAGACTTTAGAATATTATTTTATAAGATATTTGATATAGTTATTTAAATTAAGTTTGAATATTAAGTTATTAATTATTTATATAATTATTATTTATGATGAGATATCTTGCATGCTTGTGGAGAGAGTTTTTATCGGTATGAGGTGGTTGCTATGATCTTTGGCTTGCTATCTCAGGTCGGAGGTATAACAATATAATATAGTATCAAAAACATAAATAGATAAATTATTATAGCTGGAGTTAGACATAAGATGAGTGTAGCTAGATAGACATTATAAATATTGGGACAAAAATTTATGTTGATTGTGATATAACTTAGAATCCTGGATTTGACACAAGTGTACTGGTGGATTTGAATCAAAGTACATAACTAAAGTATAGTGGTTGAATTATTTTAAGCTAATTAAAATAATAATCTAATTTGAAATATGTTAGGATGAGAGAGTCGATCATGAAATTAGAGGATGACTAGAGATAGAAATAATCCTAAATATTTGAGAATTTGAGCTAAAAGAGTTCAAGGATAATTTTTTTTAGGGGTAGGATGAATATCCTAGCCCAAATAGATCTGAATCAAACTAAGCTTGATCCACTTGAGTGGTCCAACCACTAGAAAATGGCCCAAAGAAGTTGCACAATTTTAAACATTAAAAATTTAGTGATCAAGAAGTCTCCCAATGGGGATCTACTTCCTCCCAAACTCGTTAAAGGAGTCCAAATCTAGGAGGACTTAAGACTCCTTTCTTTTGCCTATTTAAAGGGATCAATACCCCTTTAAAACCCACCACCGTCAGCCTCCAATCATCATCGGAAAGGACCCCTCTTCCTCTTCTTTTTCATCATCGAGTTTGTTAGAAATTATGGCCCACTATCACCAGAAGAAGGGTAAAAGCCCCTCAAACTTTAGGTAACTTCTTCCCATCCTTCTTAGCCCATAGAGCATTGATTGCAATGGTTATCACCAGATTTTTCTTGAAAGACCGAGTCCATGATTTTTTCCTATTTTTCTATGGTTTCTACTCATTTTCATTGATTTTTTCAGTGGTGAGTTTCATCGCTGACCACCGATCTGGGATCCTTAGGCTATGCCATCATAGCCACATCCCCAACCATCGCTACCATTGATTGGAAGCCTTTCCTATTCTAGTAACAATAGGGAAAATTAGCCCCCCTATTTCACCAAGAAGAAGAGGGAAGAAAGAGAAGAAAAAAGAAAAGAAAAAAGAAAAGAGAGATTTCTCTCTCTTCTATTCCTCTCTCTTCTCCTAATTTCTCTTTCCTTTCTCTTTCATACTTTCTCTCTCTACAAGTTTTTTTCTCTAGATTGTTTATCCTTTTACATGAATTTTCTCTCTCTAAAATTGTTGGATTCGACAAAATGATTTTCTTAATAATTTTGATTGATCCTAGTGAAGGCGGCCTTGATCCATGGTTATTGGGCAGTGTGCTGGCCCTCACCTTGATCCTTGTCGAACTTTTGAAGTTTGGGCCTCTTGATTTCTATTGACTCATCTGTATCCTAATTTAATCATGATCAAATAAATTCATCTTGATGGGACTGATTATAATATCGATCACTACTATTTGTCCCTCGTTACATATCACTAGATGTGATTGCCTTTGATTTCTTTGGAGCCAGTTATATTCTAGTTTGATCTTGATTGAATAATTTTATGATCGAATCAATTTGGACTGTTAGATGTAATTATCTATTAATCCTGTCTTTCTTAATTATCTGTATCTTTTTTAATTATTAGACTTAATTCTATATATGGGTACAGTCATCTAAACAAAAAATATTCAACGATGGGATATCACGATATGATCTATAATTAAGGATTTTGAAAAAAAAATTTGAATTATTTGAATTTGTTGGAGTATATATGATATAAGTTATGCTTCACTTTTTTTATATTTATCAAAAAATTATGTAGTATTTATATTATCAAACTTTAAGTCATATTGTTTGTGATTTATGAATATGATGCATGATATTATTATTAATTATTTATTATAGAATATTAGTTGATGCATTATTAAATGTGTATTGATTCTATTATGGAATTGCAATTGATTTATTTTGATTCTGAATAGTTTTGCATATTGTTCAATTGAAATATAAAACTGATTTTATGAAAAATGAGATTTGAATCCAGATAAATTTTGACTCATAACCTGACTATGTATTGAAATCCTATCAGTGAGCTAGTACGTTAATACATCGATATTCTGCCAGTGAAGTTTATGCACTGATATATTGATACCCCATTAGCGGAGCTTGTACACAAGTACATTAATACCCTATCAATGGGGTTATGCACTTGTTCATTGATACCCTGCCAGTAGTGATTGTGCTAGTATATCGATATCCTATCAGTAAGAATTATACGTTGGTATATCGATACCCTACAAGTGAAATTATATATTAGTACATCCATACACTATCAGCAGAGATTATACATTAGCACTTTGACTATTCTAATCTAATTTAGACATATCCATAGGATATAAGTATAGTCATAGTTCATGGTTGTCGACGTGAATTAGATATTTTGAAATGAATTAATTTATGAATGAAAATTAAATTTTGAAAAGACTAAATTCATATGGTTCTTATGTTGAGTGGTATTACATATTTTGAATCGGATTTTGAATTAATGTACTGTGCATGTTTATTTCAGTATATTATTATTATTTGACTTATCTAACCAAAATTTTCATTACTTACTGAACTGTCTAGTTCATTACTCTATATTTTATTATTTTATATATTAAAAAATTATTTAAATTAAATTTATTAAAATTTAATGTGATACTTTAGAATATTATTTTGTAAGATATTTGATTTAGTTATTTAAATTAAGTTTGAACATTAATTTATTGATCAGTTGTTTTGTTGTTGCTTTATGATATTTAGATATCTTATATGCTTATGGAGAGAGTTTCTTAAGAATATGTGGTGGTTACTGTGACCCCTAACTCACTATCGCAGGTTGGGGGTGTGACAATATCATATGAAGAGCTTTGTAAGCTCAAAAGGGGATTTGATTCACAGCCAGATGGCATCACTTGTTCACTCTGCATACTTTATGTCGAAATTATGTCTTTGATTGCTACACACATCGTTGCACTAGCTGCATGTGACAATATAGAAGCAAAAGTGTGCAATAAAATCATATATCTTTGCTCATTAGGATTGATAGCAAAGCAAACTCGAAAAACAACAAAATGGTTGCATTGTTGAACAAAAACTCCTAGTGGCAACATACTCTCTGCTCAATAGTCATCAACTCCTGGAGTCGGGTTTCACTAGCATGCTAAAAAGCATGAACCAGTGAATGGACATAGGCTCACAGTTATCAAGGAGATATGTTGATACCTCTAAGCATGAACCCTATGCCCTTGAAGTGGAAGACATGCAAGCAGAGAAAATGGGTGGTATTGGATCCAATACTATAACAAATCCAAGATTTTTGGATATTTTAATATGTTTATATTGATGATTTATGGCATCCACAAAGTCACAGAATTTTTGAGGCTGCTCGTTTCCCACCTCACAACTCCAAGCCTTGTTCCTTCTCCAACAACTCCCCACTGCAAGAATGATGGTACATGGATAGGAGAGCAGAGCATTCAACCAACCACTCAACGACTCGATATTTGCATATGATTTCAGCACAACGAAATATTAACAAGTAAAAAGTACAAACAAAATGATAAAACCATCATGAATTCGCAGCATAACGAGATCCACTTGATTGTTGTCACCTCTTTCAGCTTACTTGTACCTACAACTAAACTAGCCTGATCAAAATTATCACCCAGCGATCATACTACGTACACATAGATACAGAAAATTAAGCATGAATATAGAAACAAAACGTTCAAATGTAGTTAGAATAGCTCCCTTATAGGAATTTTTATAGGATAGGTTTGTAGACAATATTGTTTAACTAGGAATAACATTACAAACCATTACAATCAACAAGTGGAGTGCAAATGTCTTTGCGACACAACATACAATATGCCCTGAGGGCATATACAGAGGAAATCAATTAGTTGCCCTTATGCAAGCCATCCTGGTATATAAGTACTCACACTTGACCCGGGTGCTGCTGCGATTGTTATTTGTTCTGGAGGATACCTGCAGGGAAGATAACAGAGCACCTTGATTAAATTAATAGACTAAATGTGATTGATAAATGGTTCTCACACCATGATTGGTGATCTAGAAAAGGATTTCATTTTCATGATATTCAGAAGAGATAATCCAAATGCATGGATTTGCATTTATCAGACTGGAGTATGAATGTGTGAAGAAATTTACTTTTTTTTTATTGAGTAAGAGAGATTATGACACTTTTAAATTAAAGGATGCGTGGCGATCACAATGACATAAAAGCATGCATTTCTATTCTCAGCTCATGATTTTCATAATTGTGCCCTAGATACTGCAACAATATATTTTTGCAACGTGTAAAACTTAAATCCATGGAGGTAGATAAGTGACATTGTCTGAGTACACCGTTCATCATAACTTTATGGGATTGGTGGTCTTTAAATTCTTTTAGTAGGGTAAATATATCATGCATTATGTCACTGAAGCTCTTTAAGCTAGAAGAATCACAAAACCACAATGCAACGTTCTATTTTTATAGCAAAAATTTATTCCTGATATTAAATGTTTGTAGTAAAAAATCATTCCCATTAACTTCCACCATATGGTGATTATTATTCTTCAGGCGAATGCGTTTGTGTAATAGGCTTCCAAGGTATAGTGGAGTATAGGCTACTGGATTCAACCAAGTTCTCAGTTTGACAACATGATTCTTGACACAATTGGATGAGCTACAAGTGGGCAAAAATCTCTTCTATCAGAGTGTGCTTTGAGTCTGAGGTCGATGGGATTCATGAAAAATGATAAATCTCGATCTGCAATGGATATTGAGATTAAATCAAATTGGGAGAGGGTCCATGTGACCTGCTTGCACACTAGGAATTGCCATGTGATGGAGATCACAACAGATTTTGAGACTATATAAGGTGAGTAAATAGATATCTGAGCCTTTGGAACGATTGACTCGATGATGATGAGAGCTTCATGAGTATCATAAAGCATTGTAGGAGCTTGCAAAGTTTTGGTCTTAGAGAATATATTTTGTCTTAATTTTATTTCTATTAAGTAGTTCTAGTCCATGATTGGTTCAGTTTATTGTGAAAAAGAATGAATTCAAGTTGAATAAGTTCAGTCACATGCTTAGTTGGAAGTTCAAAGCTATTATAGGTATAAATCGGGGTGGGGTACTATTTATGGTATAGCATGAACAATAATGTTGCAGTATATTGACCATATAAGGGCTTCTTTTAGGGTTTTTCATTATGATGATGATGTATGCTTTTCGATGAATGAGAGAACTCATTCTACCAATTTTCTATGTGTGAGTCATGCAATATGGGTGCAAGTCCCTAGGAAATGTGTTCCTATTAAACCATTGTGATATCAGTACCTTTCTTTGCAACTCTACTTGCATCGAGTTTCTTAATTTCCTTTTCTATTCTTTGTTGTTTGTCCTACTATTGCCAAAATGTTTCATCTAGCTGCCTTAAACAGCATTCAATATAACATCTATTGGCAGCCAATAACAACCCTTTTCTATGACCGATCTGAACTGCTAATAGGTCCTTGGTTTACTGAATTTTATTATTTTGTAGTTCTTCTAAACCCCCAAGTGCCTGTTTGAATGGTTGGGCTTAGAATTTTGTAAAATTTGTGGCACTAACCATTAAAACCATCAAATTATAAGTTGGGTTATGCCTATGTTTACAAGTATTCAAGATCATCTTTTAAGTGGACTGACCCAACTCCTATAGGGAGAAAAATGACCTGCTATATTTTTCTCCTTATAGGATTCGGGCCAACCTACTCAAAAAGTGATCCCGAATACTTATAACATAGGTCTAACCTAACCTATAATTTAATACTTTTAGTGGTTGGGCCACAAATTCTAGAAGATCCTTGGGCCACAACTTCCAGAGGATCCTTGGACTAACCATCCAAACAGGCCCTAAAGAAATCCAAGCTTGTGTTGTTTCTTTTGCTTTGTTGATTTATATTCCAAATAAAAATAAACATATATGTAATCAACCTATACCATTTTACTCGAAACACTAATCTTGATTTGTAGAGGTCCTTGAGTGTCAAGCCTACTACTTGCTAACAAATAGATCTGATTCTTGCTTTGCATCCTTCAAAAATCTTTAGTAAACTTTGATATTTTAGGAGACTATATTCATGTAGCTACCACCATCAATAATGAGTTTGTAACTTTTATCACCACTCCTGATGTAAGTATGAAAGGTAGTGGTGCAACTCCGATTCTCTTGACCCTTAGATGTGCCAAGACATACCTCATCACATATACAAGGGTGTACTCCAATTCCTCTTTTGCATCACTTGCTCCTTTCTCCATGTCCTCCTCTACTAATTCACCCTCATCCTCCTCCCCTTCAACACTGCTATAAATATTTTTAGAGGGATACTGCTATAAATATTTTTAGAGGGACATTGACATACATAATGACCAGTGTTATGATAGATAGCATCCAATTGCATTGTTATGCTTGTTGGAGCTCGTAGCAAGTGACTTTTCTTGAGAATCTCTAACAAAAGATGGAAGTATTGCTATCCTTAGCACTCACTAGGTGCAAAAGTATTGGATCGACTATATCTATTTCCCTTAGAGAGTCTTCTACAGGCGATCTCCTAGCATAGGAATGGAACCTCGTAACTATATATAGGAGTTCTCAAGTACTGCTCCAACTCTATAGCCAACTGGAATGCCTGATCAGCTGATTAGGTTTAGTGTGGCAACATCTCTCTCTTATTGTCACTCTAATACCAATGCAAAATCTAAAGAGGATAAATTGGGATCCTCTATAATATCACACCAGACTAAGGCTGAAATTGGATCAGATACAGGTCAGATACCAATATATCCATATCTATATTTATTTATTTGATGAATACAAATATAGATACAGATATTATTTGGATGTGAAAATTCATATCCATATTTATTTTAAATAGATACTAATACAATATAGATACTGAAAGTATGGATATAATTACAGATATAAGTTGGATGATTAAACTTTATAAATATGGAATCAAAGATATTATTAAATAGATGATAAATCAAGTTAATAGCATGTTTATATAATTACATATTTTTTTAAAATTAATAAATATTATATAAAATATAAGACTATAAGAAGATTCAGATATTCGAATACGGATCGGATAGTTATCTATCTATACCCAAATCCATTTTCTTTGATGGATATAAATAAGAATATAGATATTAATCATTTCTGTCTGTATCTAAATTGATTCGGATATGAAAATAGATCTGAACGGATATTATCCATACTATTTTCATCCCTACACCAAACCATCAACTCATCGAACCTAATCATGTACTTAGTGACAAACACACTGGTGGGGCATAACATGGACAAATCATCCATTAATTTATCTTTATAGGTGGTTGAGAGATACTTTTTTTTTAGCTTTTCCTTTATCTCTTCCCAACCATCTATAGAATCTTTCTTAAAATGCTCAAGCTATCATTCAATGTTAGTCCCATAAGTCTTGGCTTACCATATCAATTTCTTCTCAGCAAAACCTAATCCTAATCTTCTAAGAATCCAGCATATTATACCAAGAAAAATAGTGGTCTATGTTAGACAACCAATCACTAAAAGCTTTCAGGTCAAGTCATCTATCAAAGCTGGGTACCTTAATCTTCAGTTTCTTTGTAATGTCTTCTTTCATTTCGTAGGCATTGTGCCTACTCTAAACATAGTACCCTTTATCAACCTCAAACCCATGATAAGCAGGTTGTGCAGGTACAGTAGGTGCATGATGTGGCCTAGTGTCCTTATGAAACCTTCCCATGGAGGATGCTTAATAATTGTTGCCTTGTAGTGGTCTAAGGTGATTCCTAGGAGGTTGATCTACCTCATCAACATACTCCAGGTCTACTAGAACTTGTCTTAAGTTGTGCCTGTGGTTAGCTTGTTAGAAAGTAATCCACTTCCTTTTTTGGACAACCCACATATGCTATGGTAAAAAAGCCAACATAAGCTTAAGTAACAAAAGCTCATATGGGTCAAGATTCTAGAAAGATCCAAAGAAATATCCAAATATTATAAAATATCTATACTACAAATATCTAAACTTATAAAAAATCTTGTTTCTAGAATCTACTTGGACCTCTATAAATAGGAGGGGTCTTCTCCATTTGTAATCATGAAGTTTGAGAGATAGAAATAGAAGTCTAAGTTCTTTTTTACTACTCTTCTACTTTCTCCTTCTCTCCACAATCATCCCTACAAATTTTCTCCACTTTGCTATAAAACTTTTGTCCTAATCCAAGATCACCTACTTTCATATCAACTATCTAGCTCCTACAAGGCTCATACTTACTTTGAAAATTGTGCATATGCTCATGATATTCTCATTTTCAATGAGGCCATGTAGAACCTTCTCCTCTTTTACAATCCCATTTGCTATATGAGTAGGAGTGATCTCCAAAGGCTCTCAACAACTTTTGACATCCATGAACTCCTGCACTAATTAACCGATGCTATTGGTTTTGCATGGCATCTAATTGTTAGCAAATTTCTCATAGCATGTCCTCTCTCTATCTTTCAGTCATACATCCCCTATAAGGTATCCCATGAAAGGTGGCATGATGCAAACTTAGGCTCTGCTACCAAATATGATGTAGAACAATCCTAGGAAACCTACTAGATGCAACACTAAATAGCAATCTGAAAATTAGAATGAAAATGGAGAAAGTACTAAGCTTAGTACTCAAACTAGTAGATGCAGATGTCTAAATGCAAATTGTTGAAATGACATGTGAATAATAGCTGTTTACAAATAAAGCTCAAGATCTAGTAGCAGAAGTATCTAAGATTACTGAAAATCTTTGAAGGATGCAAAGCAATTTAATCTTTGCTGAAAGATGACTTTGAGCAATAAAAGCTACAAATTTGCAGCAAATGTACATGCAGCTTCTAGGAGTTTGGTAAAGGAGACATGGTCATGGTTAGAGTCTACCCCGAGAGGTTCCTATAAGGAACCCCAAATGAAGTGCAAGCTAGAAGGACAAGTCCTACCATCTATTGCAAATGATTGGTGCGAATGCATATGAGTTGGATCTTTCTAAAGACATGGGACCAGCCCTATCTTAATGTAGTGGACTTTAGATTCTACCAGAAGTAAAACAATATACTTCAAGCATTTTCTTCCTTCTTTCCCATAGTCTCCCACTCCACCTCAACCGTCGTTGAGGAAGAAAAAGGATGAGATTGAGGACATCATGGATGAGCAGATAGATTCTACCAGCACTAGTAGATTTCAAAAATACTTGGTCAAGTGGAGAGGATGCCCACCTTCAGGTAGCACATAAAACATAGCCAATGAGCTACAAAAGCTTAACTTGGAGTTGCTGGAGAACACCATAGCCTGTACCCGTCAGAGGCCAATTTTCCAAGCCAGGGAACTGACAGAGATTGCTAAGGATTTCAAGCCTACATAATTGAGCAAAGAAACATCTGATCCTTTAGATTGTCTTGGATGACCCGTGGTCATGATGGGATCTTCATGAGCATCAACAAGCCTCATTGGAGCTTTCCATGTTTGTGGTCTTAGTGTCAATTTTTTTAGTGGTTCTAGTCCATGCTTGATTCTGTTTATCTGTGAAATAGGCTGAATCAAGCGACTAAGTCTAGTCTCATGATTAGTTAGAAAATTGGTGTAGGTTAGTATTGTTCATGACACAGTAGCATGATCAGTAATTTTACAGTAGGTGACAATTTAAGGGTTTCTTTTTAGGGTTTTGTTGTCATGATGTGATGTATTCTTCCATTTCATTAAATGACTTAAACAGTTTCTTCCCTTTTCTACATGTGAAGCTTGGAACATTAATAAGAGGCCCAGGGAATCAGTCCCTATTAATCGGTGTGAGATCATTACTTATCTAGTCTCCTGTCCCATTTTTTTAATGTTCTTTGCTAGTTCTATTTCTATCGCCCAAGCCTTTCATCCAGCAACCTTAAAGGTGCTCCACATTTCTTTTTTTAGGAGCCATATAACGGCCTTTATCTAAGATTGATCTGGACTGTTAATAGTTCACCTTGGCTAACTGATTTTTACCGTGCAGAAGCTCTTCTAAACCCCTAAGTAAAACTCCAAATCTATGTTGCTTATTTTCCTTTGCTGACTTGTATTCCAGATCTGAAATAACAAATTTATAATCAGCCTTGGATTTCCCACTCAAAACATTAATCCTGATTCGCAGAGATCCTTAAGTTCAAGCCCACCACTTGCTCAGAAATTGATCTGATTCTCCATCATCCATGCATAGTTCAGCATGCAGATGTATCATTTGCATGTTCATTTAGTAGTTGTTACAGCATATTCATCTAAGCGAATATTTATTGCTTTGCATCCTTCAAAGATTTTTGGTAGCCATTGACACTTTAGCCACTAGATCTTATACTTTATCTGTGAAAAGCTATCGTTTGAATATGATTTCAGCAATTTGAATTTAAACATCATCATCTAGTAGTTGCATCCTAAGCCTAGAGTTTCTTCAGTCTAATTTTTAGATTATTGTTTAGTGTTACATGACATCATAATTTCTGTTGGTTGCGTCGTAGCATTTAAGATTTGCCCAACTTCAAGTTAGGATTTGTCATATTTCTTTGACATTGCTTGTTAGGTTCCTAGACTTACCTTGCTTTTTTTTGGTAATAAGGTTCCAGTTCTTTTTTTTTTGGGTAGTAAGGTTCCCAAAGTTACTTGAATGACCATGTTAAGATAAAACAATTTAGTGGGTCCCACGTCTTGAATTGAAAAAGATGTTTGGCAATATTTATATTTATATGTATGCATTTGTGTACGTATGCATGAATGTGTGTCGATGTGTCTCCATTTATGTATGTGCATGAGGGTATGTGTTGTACTTATCCATGTGTGTGTCTGTGTGTGTGTACGCGTGTGTGCGTGCATGCATTTTTGCATGTGTGTGTATGTTTGGGAGTGGTTCAACTATCTTCTCAGAGAGGGAACAGCCTTGCAGAGCAATGCTTTGAACGCCCACAAGGAGCTCCAAAACCGACAGCAGCCACTGAGAAATGGAGCATCCAGCTAGGCCTGACATCATTCAACTTAGCCGTAAGCAGGCTGTCATTTTTATCTCTTTTGTGGAGCATTTCCCATGCATTGTAGCTGAACCAAATGTAACCAACCAATGGGTCCCAACACATCAGCCAGTCAAAATGGTAGGCATCCGGATTTTTTTTTTGGTATGAAGGTAGGCATCAGACATTGTAAAAGCTATTTTTTCTTGGTTAATGTGGCAGACCTACTCATAAACTGCTAAAACGACCACTTAAAGAACTGGCACTGAAGAAGATACCTGATTTGGAGAGTAGGTTCACCATCTATCTGTTGGTAGAATCCATCGCTCTGTGGTTGAGGTGGCTGCCGGCCATAGCCTACTGCATGAGCAGTGGGATCCCAAACTTGCTGCTGACCAGCCTGGTTACTTTCTTCCAACTGCACATCCCACAAAATCCATGAGAAGTTTATAGTTTTTTACCAGTAAACAATACATATACCTAGAATACTCATCTTTAGAGCTATTCGTTACTACATAGATCCTTACCCTTCGCCTTAGACTTTTGTTGGCCTCACATAGCATTTGTTCCTGCAAGAAAGAACAATGGCAGTAGGAAGGAAATGGTGGGACAAAATAATAATAATAAAGTGTTTTTCTGAAGCTGTTTGATTTTATTAATCATACCCTTCGTTGAAGATCTGCAAGCTGATCAAGCATGTATTGGGTCTGTAAGAAGATAATTGGTCAGTAAATTACTTCAGTAGCCGCACAAACTATCCTGCTTTTTTTTAAAGAAACTACGAGCTACCTGACTCCAGCTAAGAAAACTCATTCATATATGAATCATTCAACAGCTTCACCAATATGGATCTTAAAATAAATGCCAAGTTCCTGTCTTAGAACACATATAAGCATATATAACATATCTATTTTCATCGAGGGAGTAGGAGGGGACATTAACCCCAATACTAATGCAATAATTTCTAAAGCAACAAGCAGCAGAACTACAGAAAATTAATAATCGTTAACATTGTATGCTTAATATTCTTCCTTTAAAAATGTTCTGCACGCAGTACCCGCGTTGATCTGATTTGCTTTAACGATGCATCAAGTTGCCGCTCGAGCTGCTCAAGCTCCTTGCTGCTGAGTGGACCCAAGTCCTCACCGAGGAGATTTCTGCAGTTGTAGAGGTGCAAGAATAGAAACAAGATCCAAAAATTTAAAAAAAAAAACAAGAACAGAAATAAGATGCCACCGTTGGTCTTCAACGATTCAAGCTAAATACACATTTGCTTCTAAGGCTGCATATTGATGAGCACAGAAAAGACTGAAATTTACCTTTGCGATCTCTGTAAGGCTTCAACACGTGCTTTTAATTCAAGTACTCTTGCTGACTACTCTGTGCTAGCAAAAGAGTAACCATTAGTCTTTTCTGATGTCTCAAGTTTCACCTAATCTGAAAAATTATATGATAGCATAAATCTTAGATCGTGCTCAAACCTTCTTATCATAGCATATTTTGTACCTACTTAGATCCTGCCAATAATGGATTTCAGCCAGGCCTTCCACCCATCCTAAATCTCAAGAAACCTAATAACACCTAAATGTTACATACAAATGGTTATCTGCACTCTGGCAGATCGCTGGAATGCCTTTCGGTGGTGCTAAAATGGGCTTCATCTCAGGATGTGTCAAGAAAGCTATAACGGACACCATCTTCGTAGTGGTCTACCAGTTCTCAGTTGTGGCACACTATTAAAGATGATATCTTCAAACCTAGATGACTTATTCTTGTTTGAAATAGATAAACTTAATTATACATGGATCTTAGAGTCCAAATTTGATATTTTCTACAATCAAAAGGATGCTATTTAAATAGGCTTTTGTGTTTCCAAAAGTTCTTGTTTCAAAAGAGAGTGTTGGAATTAGTAAACTAAATTAATATGGTCTTGTTATTAGCAATGACCTTTAGTATTTTCTATGAAATTTACTTAGAATTTCTCTCCATGTACAAAACCAAAGTATTGCTTACAAATATGGCTCTTAGTATTTTGTGTAGAAGGTAGTTGAATGGTTATAAAATTCTCTATATAAATAGATGTACTTAAGCCATTTTGTATCAAAAAAGTTGAAGAAATTTCAAACAAAATTAAAGTTTTCTTCTTCTAATAGGTGTACTCTCTTCATCTCTTATGTGAGAAATACTACAATACTCCTCTCCTCCTCTACCTATCATAATAAAGTGAAATCAGAGCTATGGCTAATGTAGTGGGATTTTCATAATTATCTTTCCTCATCTTGCCAACACCACTTATGAGAATTTGAGTATCTAAATGAATGCATTGCTTGGATCTCAAAATATTTGGAACATAATCACAAGAGGCAATGAAGGAGCCGAAGACGGAGATTTTCTTAAGGTGCAACAATATGAGGTTCTATAAGATAAGAGGAAGAATGATAAGAAGGCTCTTTACTACATCTATCAAGTCATAGATGAGTCGGCTTTTGAGAAAATTACGGCGGCCATCACCTCCAAAGAAGCATGAGAGATTCTCCAAAATGTATATAAATGAGCCGAAAAATAAAAAAATTTACCTTCAAACTCTTGAGGCAAATTTGAAGCTCTACAAATGAAGGAGTCTGAATCCATCTTGAATTTTTTATAATATTCTTGACTATCATCAACTAATTGAGAAGGAATGGTGAGATTTTGAATGATACACAAGTAGTAGAGAAAAGTTTACGCTCGTTAGGTGCTGAGTTTGACTATATCATAGTCGCTATCAAAGAATCATAGGACTTGGAGGCCATGACAATTGATAAACTCATGAGTTCTTTACAAGCTAATGAACAAAGGCTTAACAAAAAAAGCAAGAGTTTGGAGTAAGCTCTTTAATCTAAGTTCACTCTGAAGGAGGGAAAGAAAACTTCAAAATGAAAAAGAGTTAAAGAGGCCAAGGATGAGACCGTGGGCAATAGAGAGGCCATAGATGTGGCTGTGGATATGGAGGCTACAATAACAAAGAGGAGATAAGCCAAATTCCAAAAGGAGAGCATGGACAAGGAGGCTCATTTAGAGACTGAAGATATGGTAATTCTAAAGTTCATTATTTCATTTGTAATAAACTTGATCATTATACTTTAGATTGTTGGTATAATGATGTTAACCAAGTTGAAGAGAAGGTTCATTATGTAAAGAAGAAAGAAGAAGATGGTGATGAAGTCTTATTGCTAGCATGTAAAGAAGATGACACTAAAGAGCAAAATATATGGTACTTAAACACCGACGTAAGCAATTATATGTATAGCTATAAGAACATATTTATGGAGTTGGATGAATCGATAAATGGACATATGTCTTTTAGTGACTCCTCCAAAGTAGACATGAGGGATAAAGGTAAATTTTATTAATTAAAAATAGAAGTATAAATTTATCTTTAATATTTATTACATGCCGGAGATGAAGAATAATGTTTTGAGTTTGAGGCAACTTTTGGAGAAAGATACGGTGTGCATATGAAAATAGAAGTCTATTTTGAGAAATCAAAAGAATATTTTGATAATCCATATTCAAATAATAAAAATAGAATGTTCATACTTAACATCAAATATGTCAATGCTCAATGTTTGAATGCAAGTTTGAAGGATAGTTCATGGCTTTGGCACTTGAGGTTCCGGCATCTTCACTTTGGTGGCCTCAAGCAATTATTAAGCAAGAAGATGGTGAAGGGTTTACCGCATATTGATTCTCTAGAATAATTTTATGAAGAGTGTCTTAGCAAGCAACCAAGGAGAAGCTTTCTTAAAGAAGCTTCCTATCATGCAAAGAAGCCACTTGACCTCATCCACATCAACATATACAGACCAATTTCTCCAACATCCTTTGGAGAGCACCATTATTTCTAATATTTATTAATGATTTTAGTAGAAAACTTTATATGTACTTTTTGAAGAAAAGTCTGAAGTATTTTCTATATTCAAGAAGTTCAAAATAATGATGAAACAAGAATGTAGCTACTATATCAAGCCTTGTGATCCAATCTCATAAATGAATTCGCATCCAAAGAGTTTGAATACTTTATGAGCATAGCATCTGATGGCATCCTATTCCCCCCAACAAAATAGCATGGCGGAAAGAAAGAATCAGACCATTCTTCATATGGTTCGAAGCATGTTGAAGACAAAGGACATGCCAAAGAATTTGGATGGAGCCATAAAATATGCAATCTACTTGCTCAATTGATATCTTACAAAAAGCCTAGAGGATATAGCTCCATAAAGAGATGTAGAGTGGAAGACGATCTAGTATCTCTTACTTGAAGATTTTTGAGAGTATCGCTTATGCTCGTAACTTGAACCAAAGAAGAATGAAGCTTAAAGATAAGAGTAAAAGTTTAACTTCATTGGCTATTATGTTCTATCTAAAGTCTACCAGCTTTTGATCCAAAGATTAAAAGAATTTATGTTAGTAGAGATATGAAGTTCCATGAAGATGGTATGTAGAGTTGGCAATTAAATAAAAGCTATTTCATGAAGAGAAGGAAGAAGAAGAGAAAGAATCAAAGATGAATTTTGAAATTTTTTACCATCTTCATCTTCATATTCAAGAGCATCACCTTTTCTGGATAATTGTCCAATACAAAGAAACAAGGAGTTTGCAAGAGCTATATGAGGTAATAAATAAACTTAATCTCATTTGTCTTTTGACTAACAATGAAATATTTGTTTTGAAAAAGCAATACAATATAAGATTTAGAAAGCCACTATGGATAAGGAGATTAAAGAAATAAAGAAAATAATACTTGAAAACTTACTACTCTCTCCAAAGGCCATAAATCCATAAGTGTCAAATAGATTTACAAGAAGAAGAAGAATGCTCAAGGACATGTACAGAAGTATAAAGCAAGATTGATGGTCAAAGGATATAAGTAACAAGCTGGTATCAACCATGAAGAAGTGTTTGCCCTGACTACTTACATAGAAACTATAAGATTGCTTATCTCTATTGCGGCACAATTCAAATGATCAATTTTTCAAATGGATGTCAAATCGGCTTTCTTCAATGGAGTTCTAAAAGAAGACATCGATGTGAATCAACCCAAAGGGTATATGAAGAAAGGTCATGAAAAAAAAATTTTGAGTTAAAGAAGATATTCTATGGCTTGAAACAAATATCTAGAGCATGTAATAGTAGAATTGATGCATATTTCAAAGCTAATAACTTCATACAATATCCATATGAGCATGCCTTATACGTAAAGAAGAAGAATGAAACGTATTGCTTGTTTCTTTACATGTAGATGATCTTATTTTATAGAGAGCAACACTTAAATATTTGAAAAAATTCAAGCAAACTATGATCCAAGAGTTTGAGATAATAGATTTGGGGTTTATGTCATATTTTCTCGACTTAGAGGCAAAACATTGAAGGCATGCATCTTTATTCTCAAGAAATATATGTAAAGGAGATTCATAAGAGGTTTAAGATGGAAGATTGTAAGCCAATAAGCATCCCTGTTGATTGCAGAGTCAAACTAATAGAATTTGAAGAAGACAAGATAAAGGATTCTATATTTTATAAAAGCTTAGTTGGAAGCTTAAGATACCTCACATGCATAAGATCGGATATTCTATATGGAGTTGGCTTACTAAGCTATTTCATGGAGGAACTAAAATCTATACATTGGAATGTCACAAAAAAAATTCTTCATTATATCCGAGGTACTATATCTCATAGATTATTGTATTCTCCTTCTTATGATTTTTGGATTTTTGGTTATTTAGATAGTAATTGGGGAGGAGATTGGGATGATAGAAAGAGTATAATTGGATTTATTTTCTACATGAATGATGCAATATTCACTTGGCTTTCTAAGCAAGCTATTGTGACTTTTTTCACTTATGAAACGGACTATGCTACGGCATCTTCATGTGTTTGCCATGCTATATGGCCTAAAAGATTGTTACAAGATATTTATTTCTCTCAAATTGATGTTACAAAATATATATGGATAGCAAATCGGCAATGGATTAGCAAAGAATCCGATCTATCATAAAAGAGCAAGCATATTGATATCCGTTTTCATTTCATAAAAGAGCATATAAAGGAGAAGAATGTGGAGTTAACTTATATAAAGACTCATGATCAACTTGTCGATATCTTTACCAAGTCACTTGCAGCGGATCCATTCTACAAGCTCAAGAATCTTTTGGAATAAAGATGAAAGACAATTAAGTTTAAAAGAGTTTTGGAAATGGATAAACTTAATTATGCATAGATCTTAGAGTCCAAGTTTGATATTTTCTAGAATTAAAAGATGCTATTTGCTAGTTAAAGAGTCTTTTATGTTTCTAAGAGTCCTTGTTTCAAAAGAGGATATTAAATTAATAAATCAAATTAATATTATCTTATTATTAATTAGCAATGATCTTTAGTATTTCTATGAAATTCATTTAGAATCTCTCTATATATGAAATCAAAGTATTGCTTATAAATATGGCTCTTAGTCTTTTATATATGTAAAATGTATCAAAGGGTTATAAAATCTTCTATATAAAAGGATATACTTGAACCATTTTGTATCAAGAGAGTTGAAAGAATTTTAAATAAAGTTAAAGTTCAATTCATTCTTCTAATAGGTCTATTTCTTCATCTTTTGTGGGAGATACTATAATACTCCTCTCCTCCTCTATCTATCATAACAACTCTTAAAGAAAGATGATAGTCTACCTGATATTTAGGAAATATGCTTTCAATTTTATAAGCATTAGAGTCGCCATCTATTGGAATATTCCTGGATTGTATTATGGACTATTAGTTTTAATAGTGCTTACTTTTATATAGATGGCAAACCCTGTTAACAAGTCCACGAGAGATCCTCCAAAATCCTCTTGGTCGATCTATACGGAAGTTTACTATTGTAGAAAAGGTGGGCCCACTAATATGCCTGGGGCATGGCAGGGTTCAAAGAAATATTTAAAAGAGAGTCGAGGATGATTTACACAGAAAAAGAGGAAGCGGTAGCTAACATAGCCATGATAAGACCTTCCGTTGCCAAAACAGTAGTGATGTACTTAAGAACTGAGTTCTTGTTGATATTAAGATAACAGAATTCATTTATGTTGAGTTCATGCTTATGTTATTGCATCTTAAGTGTGGACATGTGCTTTCTGAGCTCTAGAATGATCTCCATTTAGGCCGCAGCCCTGTGGCCAGCTCAAATCATTGCCAACCATTTCGAGAATGGCCAGGTACATGGTATCAATGTAGATTACATTTAGAAGAAGTTACAGGAACCTATCAAATATTAGATATAGGTTTTCTTGAACCTCCATTTTGATTTGGCCACATTATATAAGCATCAAGCATCCATGTGTACAAATAAATTGGCAAATAATAGTGAGGTAAACTTGAGAAAAACTCCCGTATTAAGTAGATATATGTGTAAATATCTATGCATCTTTTTAACAGTTTATAGCAAATAGATTGAAACCAAATTCGTTGCTATGTTAGATTTGAGAATCTTGTGTGGAAATGCCAAAACTTGATGCGATTAATGGTTATCGGTTTGAAGCAACAAAGATGAAGTGTGCAAGTGTCCAATACATCAGAAAACTCGAAACAGTCTGTAACACTACTGAGAAATTTGAAAATTTGCTAATTTGTTTTATTGGAAAGATCTGGATGACAATTAAGAGGTATACCCGAAGGAAGGCACTGAAACGAAGGGCCTGGGAAACAACAGACGTTAATGAAGTATCACTAAGAACAAAATTTGGTATCCTATGTGTCATTTCTTCTCCATTATTCATTTGATTGCCAGTGAATGGGCATCTTTGTTGCTCCAGTAGGGCACATTAAATGCTAATCTAGACCTTCAGACCATTCAACTGCTAGTTCGTTAGGATATTTAAGAAAATATCACAAACTTGGCCATACAAAGCATCCACATCTTCCTAGTCTTTCAAAAGTTCCATCCATACATCATCATGGCAGAAGAAGCCGGGGAAAAAAGTAGTCCAATATGAGAAAAATGTGTAGGGAATAAATAAAATACACAAATACCTTGGGTACTTCCTTCGTAATTCAATATCAGGCGTGAAATGGTGTGCGTACCTCCTTATCCAAACATAAAGACATCTTAGATTTATCTTAAATACTTCCTTCTAAATTAAATATCAGATTTGGAATTTTCCATGGATGAGGAATTTACCTTATATCTATGGATTTAAGAACTTTAAGAAAACTTCTTTTAATTGATTTTAATATCTCACATGCTTGACAAGTATCCCCCTCTTAACTCAGAAACTATCAAATCTTTGAACATTATTTTAGTGAAACTAGATGATCCTAAATGAAAGCTATGGAGAGCAATGGTATTTCTTGCCATGTATATTCTCACTCAAAATGATATAAATATTTTTCCTTCTTTGAAGCTTACAGCTCTACATCAATACCTTTCCAAGCATTCTTGCCAGAGTCTGAATCATTTTGCTTTCTAATTTTTTTCTGTCCAACTCTTATGGATGTTTGAATCTGATCATCATGAATTTGCATGACCATATACTTTGAAGTAGGTAGCTCCAACTTTTGTGAAAATTTCTTAAGGAACAACTCTTGAAGGGAACCGTAACAAATAATCCACCTTCCACTATAATGAATTGGTAAATAATCCATATAAGTATATATTTGTCCTTTTAATTTTCTATTCAGAACGGTCAAGTTCAACTCTATAACAAGGGACTCCCACCCATGAATTGGATCTGACAAATGACGAAACTTAGGCTTAATCCTCCCCTGATTAGTTCATTTGTCAATCTCATCTTTGAAGCTTTTATTTTAAGTATTGGAAGGACTTAAGGCAAAGAAGATGGAAATAGGCATTAGAGCCAAGAAAGAAAATCTGCGTAGCAAACCATAACCATAAAGCTGTGTTCCGACTACTCCAGCTTAACTTTGCAAATACTTATTTGCATTTTTATTCAAGATTACCTTGATAACTATTTCAAGATTTTCCTATCTATATAAGTTCCATCTATGATATCTTACGTTTTTACCCTACTCTTACTACATTCTTTGACCAAGATTGAATCAAGCCTCATTAGTGAAGTTTCTCAACATGTTACTTGCGTACATCCACACCACCCAAAACAATTCAATCTCCATAAATTGTCTATATCTTTTGAGGAAATCTACAACTTTGTCCTTAATTAGTCTAACTCCTATTTCATTTAATATACTCTTGCTTCTAGTTTTTACACACTTTATATCCCCATATCTGACTTATTTCTTGTACACCTTTTTTGCCCAGTGCATTAATGCATACAATGTTATAAAACGTATGATCATTCTATGAACCTTTTTGTGAAATCACCAAGGTGTGAGTCAAATATATATTGCTCAAAGACCATCTATACATTTAATCCAACAGCTCCAATTCTGTTATCTATGTTTTCATCTATATTTCTATTATTGTATAATTGATCGCAAAAACAAAACCACTCAATATAACTAAATCCACGAATCTTAAATGGAGCTCTATCTTTATCTATTTGACCAGAACTTTTTTATATATTTACATCTATAAAGCTGATTATTTAACCCTCCTCCATGCTTTTTCATAGAATCCAAATTAGCATTTGATATTATTCCTATCCAATCAATATAGATTATATTATCTGAAAATAACATAGAGTATGGTAGCACTCTCTCGATACTAATAATAAATTTAGCTATAAATAGCATATCAAACAACAGAATGTAGCAAACCTGAATAACAAAATATAGCAAATCCATAAGAAAAATAGTTGACTTGAAAAAAAAAAGAGAAAGCAACTTCTTTGAGTACCTTTTCTTTCTTCCATTTTAAGTTAAAGGTCAATAAGCTTAGTTTAAATGAGTCAAAAAATTGAAAATTTTGAATATGAAAGACAGGAGAAATGGAAGTAATAATATAACCTAACAATTGCTAAATATGTAAAAACTAGACCACATACATAAGACTTTATTTATTTGATAGGCAGTGGTTTCAAATTATTTTCTACATATTTTTTGTTCCAAGATTGTCGTAACTTATCTATTATAAATAATAATTATTAAACCTATGGTAGTATTCACATAATAATTTTGTCTGTCTATTGCATTACCCCTTTATATTATATATTGTTAAATATATTTTGAATCATAATCTAAAATTTATATGTCTAGATTATCTTCTTTATAGTTTATTGTTCTATGACATTATTATCACTTGCAGCTTTTAAAATTTACTTAAAAATTTCTCTAATATCCCTTTTTTAATTATTCTTCAACCATCCAACTCAATTGTCTCATTTGAAATTTTAAAAATCTCTAATCTTAAATACTTACTATTTCACAATTTCTAAATTTCTATTCAAGTGAACTATTTCATATTTGTAATATTTAATTAATTAAATATCATATAATTTCTAATTTTCATGAAAGCATATGTTTACGAAAAATTTTCTAAGAAATTAGGCATCTAGTTGTTAATCAAGACTATCAAATCTACAATTTTTCTACATTAATATTAATAAAGTGAAAAAAGAGAAAAATTTGATAGAATCTCATTATGAACAAAATAATCAACTAACAGATGCTTAGATCAGTATTAATCCAAAAAATAAAAATAACTGTATCTATTTACCTGAGTCTCTCTTGATATAATATTAGTCTCCGGAGCGCCATAGTTACATTTTTGGTACCTTTCGAGTGTCTTCATCATACTATATATTGAAAAGATAAACACATCATCAGAATACCAAACATATAATAAGAATTTTGATGAAGATATTGTAAAATATACATTATGTTAGCATGTAAGAAGACAAGTTATTGGATGACATAATTATAAACTACCAAACATTTCTCCAAATTGATAAAATATCTTATATTTAGTCTTCATTTCATGAACAAAGCATTAAAGATAAAACATACTTATTACTATAGTTATATGTTTGTATTATATTATACTTAAAGCACAAAATTAATATCATGCCATAATGGAAATCACTAAAAATAATTATACATGAAGGTATTATAGAAAATCAATTAAAATATAAATCAAATTTATACCATTTAAGTGATGGTGACCATATGTGTCACTTTTGCATTTCTTTCTCTATTTTCAATATGCAAATGCAAAGTAACTTAAATAAGTAAAAGTAAGCATAAATTATTTGCTATAAATAAATTAATTTCTTTGAAAAATTGCATCGATATTCTTTTTAAAATTATCACAAATTCGTGTTAGAATTGAATATTGCATATACATCTTTAATATTTTATCTACTTCTGTGAGATAACTATAACAAATATTTAAATTGAAAAAATAGAAAAGGTAATTTGGCAATTGCATTAATTAAGAATATATTACTACCAGACAAAAAATTAATGTGTTGTTATACAAAATGAGATATGATACTATAACAGTATATTCTAATCATCATAAGTTATAAAAATCAATTCATAAGTCAACTTTATCAACACAAAAATTCCAATTAATTTATTACCAATTTTATTTGTCTCAAATTTGCAGATACTTCTTTAGTAAATCTAACAAATAAAGAAAAAATAATCATATCCATTCATATGGTTAACAAGTCATACCTTTGTTGTTTTTGTAAACCACAATACAAAGTATCTCACCTTTATAAGTCTCTATTTACATTATAAGAATATTTATTAATATGCATTGACTTGGAGCTTATGCTCTCAAAAACTATGGTTATACTAGACTTTACGAATAGTTAAGCACCATTCATATTTGGCTCTCTAAATTTTCTTTTCTTTAAACTGATACCATATAATGCTACATCTAATAATACTCAAGAAATGTGATTTTTCATTTTCCATACATCTTGACTTAAACTTGTTGACTCTTAAGTTTATTATATAGAATGCCATATAACCCAATGTATGAATTAAGTTTAATATCTAGTATCTTCTCTTAAACTTGAACAAATTTCTCTTATATCAACATCAAAGGACTTTATTAGTTCAACCAATTGGCACCCATATTATAATTGACTATCTTTGCCAAATCAATTACTCATTTTGTTTATTCTATAAATAACTAAGATTTCTAAATGCAACTAATTCAAATAATTTTTATATGAAAGATTGTTAAATCTTCTCATTTATTTGTATAATATTTTGTTTGAGCATACTTTTCTTCTTTTTACAAATGTGCAATATTAGCCTTCAAACATCTCAAACCTTAAATATTTTCCTCTTCCAAACAAAAATGTTTCCATATTTGTCCAACCTCCAATATATTAAAAAAATTCTCTACATAAAAAAATAACTTCGGATTTTTTTTTTAAATATTTAGTCATTTGGCTTATCGAAACTAAGCATTTACTTTGATTTCTATTTTCTAACATCATAAATCTTGATCTCTTAAAAATCTACTTAAGCACTTCCTATTGTAAAAATGGATGAGGAGATAAGTGGAAGAAAGCTTAAAAATTCTCGTGTCATTATAACAGTTATATCACCTTACATTGTAAGATAAGTTATGTTTATTGTAACTTAGGAAAACAACATAATCCTTCGAATTAAAGTAATAACATCTTCTCTAAGAGGTTGAGCATGAGTTTCTCGTTTCTTCTCCTTGCTAAGGAAAGACTACATAAAACTGTTGTATATATTAAAGCTACAAACATAACTCTTCTTTTGACATAACTTTGGACTTAAGCCTTTTGATTCATCGGCTCCTTGGTCATGCCATGTAATAAATCCCATGGTACGTGAAGTTCTACGAAATTGAAAAGATGTTTGTGTTAATATTTTATTTCATTTCAGAAGTATTTTCTATTCTACATATGATTCAAAACAATTCAAAAGGCATCTTTATGATGAGGTAAGGGAAAAGAACACTTGGGGACATTTGATATAAAATTGTCAAGTATTTGCATTCAATAGCTTAATATAAATAGGGATTCTTCACTAACTATTTAAATAATTTGAGAAGCAATTATCGAACTAATCAAAATATAGTTGAGAATTATATAAATAAGAGGTGAAGTTTGATAACAACTTTAGCTCATGAGCAATTATTTCCTCAATTTTTTCCACCCTTCTATTTTCAATTTTCTAGGTATCACAAATGCCTTCTCTAGTGGTCCTAAATCAGTGAATGCTTACTCAAATTATTAGTCGCAAGCTTTGAGATATATATCTTCAGTGCATTTATAAATTCATGTACTAGCATGATCTTGAGTAGCTATAGTTGTTACATCCACAAACAAAGAATGATCTTTTTATGCTAGTACTCACCACATCCAATCTCCAACACTTGATCGATAACAAAGAGAAAAGAATGAAAAAACGGGCAACTATCCATCAACCATTCATTAAGGAATGAATAGGATATCATACAAAACATAAGATTATGATGCATGTTTATGAAGCTAAACTCAAAGTTGGGTTTTAATTATTGACTAGCATCAGGACTTGTTAAAATATCTATGTGTGTTGACCATTAGGTTCTATTATTGATCAACCTTCCCAAGTCTTTGATAGTGGCATAGTTTATCTTCCTTTATTGTCAAAATAAGAAAATGGCATAGAATAATCATCATACTAACTAATTCATTTATTTATATATGAAGAAATTAAGGTCCTAATATCTCTATAAAGAACACAACATCATAGATTATAAAGTAATGGAGGTGTAGCACCAGAATGTGTAAAAGTAGAATCATTGAAGCAAAAGGAAAAAAGTGTAAAAAAGAAAGATGTTACTAAGGTAATTATTCAAATTCAAACTAAAATTTTATATGCAAATATAGAAATGTAGAAATTCCTAGAGAAATGTCAAGTAGTGAGTTAAAAGCATTGTTTGACTAAAATTGCCAAAATACTCGAGTTATGGAAGGCCTATCCCATGAAAGAAAATTCTATAACATAGTCATCATACACAACTAGCAAAAGAATTATCTGGTGAGTTCTTTGCTTATGCGTCATATAAAAAGAATCAAAATAAATATTTAACTTATCATATTAAGATAAAGAAACTCATGAAGATCAAGAGATAAACTGATGTGTTAGTGACAATGAAAGCAAGTAGAATTTTAAATCACTCTATTATAATATTGAGGTGAATAGAAAGACGAATAATTGAGAATACTTATTAATATTTTTAATTTCATTACTACTTTTCACTTTAAAAAATGACTAGTACAAAGATTTTATAGATAAATATAACCCTCTAAGTACCCTACACATACATGCATTAGTATAATTGAAAAGATACGACACATAAACTCTAAGAGACACCATGTAGAAGCTCTAAAAGACATGACTATTTAGAACTTGAAGAGACATTCATGGACATTAACCCAAAATTTTTTCCAATACACACACACACATCATACATACACACACACATACATACATATAATACACACACACACACACACATACATACATATATAATATATATATATATATATATATATATGTATATATGTATATATGTATATATATATATGTATGTATGTATGTATGTATGTATGTATGCATGTATGTATCATATGCTTATAGTGACTTAAAGATTTTCTAGACTATTCTTTTACAAAATATAAAGAAATGGTGACTTTTACAAGATTCAAAGAATCAATTGGAGAATGACTCCTGGACTCTCTCATAATACTTAGAACATAGCTCCACACACTTATTATATTCAGTTTGATTCTGAGCATGCACCTACCACATGAAGTTTCAAATTTACCCTTACAAAATGTTATCCCAAAATATAACATGGTAGCATGTAAAATTAAGTTTAACTATTCAACACCACATCTTAAACTTAAATTTCTCCTATCAATTGCTCTTTTACTATCAATCACTCTAAAAAGGGCTTGGTGCTTGTAGAAGAGATCCTCCTTGATCATAAGATTTGACATATGCAAGTTCCAACTCTTTTTTATTCACATGATCTTAAATAGAATGGAAGGAGATATAGATATGCTTGCTTCTTTCATCATAGAATAAATTTTTGGTCAAATAAACATTAGACATCTTACCAATCAGATCTTGGCAACTTCATTTTGAAGAACTTGAATCTCCTTGACCATCCCTCTTAGCCAAGTAGCACAAGAAACATAAAATAATGCCACCACATATTGACTTTATAAGTAAAGAGTAACAATTGATTGTTTCTTACAAAATCATGTGAATATCATATCTCTCATGTAAAACAAAACCTGCTAGTACTCTTTCTATCATCAAAGTCTACTCACCAATCACTATTTAAATACTAACCAACTTGCAACCTTGTATCTTGAATATTTAAAAAGATGACCATCATCTCAAACTCCAGAAGCATGATTTCTTGAAAATCCTTTAAATATTTTTATGATTATTCTCAACAAAGATCATATCACTCAAGTACCAATTAATCAATAATATCTCTAGTTTCATTAGTTTTCTTGTAGAGCATACTCGTAAGGATATTGGATATAGCCATTTTATTTGAAGTATCAATTCTGCTATACCATATCCTAGGTGCTTATTTCAAGCCATATAAAGCCTTCTTCAACTTTAGGATTATATCTTTATATCCTTTTTCAAATACCATATGGGCTATTCAACATACGCCTCTCCATCAAGAAAGCTATTCAAAACTGCTAACTTGGCATCGAATTGAAAAAATTATAAATTATTTGAGCTACTAAAGAAATAATCAATCTAATAGTTTCATTTAGAAATAGTGTCAATACCTTATCATACTCATGCCATCAATTTTCTTTATACTTCTTCATATCACTTTTACATTCTTCTTTGCTTTAAAAATCCACTTCATACTAATCGTCTCTTGGGCCCTTTATAAGAGTAGCTAAATCCTATATATTGTTCTTCCTGTTGCTTTAACTTTCTCATCTAATTCTATTTATTATTATGATATACTTATCTAAACTCTATGTTTGCAAACAGAAAGAAGGCAAACAGGGGTTAGGCTAACTGTTACTGTGTAGAGTTTTTTTGGACCCTTCTTTTGTGAACTGCCAAATATATCACATTTGAATATTTTTGGGAGCATTGCCTATGCCTATGTGCATACTAAAGAAGAGTTAAGCTTCATGATAAGAGTGCCAAGTATATCTTCCTCGAGTATGATACTAGATTCAAATTTTAGAAGTTGCTTGGCCAAATATTCTAAATTATATGTGAGTGGGGATATAGATTTTGATAAAGAAGATATTGAAAATTTGCATACTAGTATGAAAAAGATCAAAGAGTATGAAAAGAATTTTAAAGAATATTTCTTGCCATTATCACCATCATCTCATCCTTTTTGGCATCCTCTTCATTCATGCTTTTTGTGGAGTATTCTACTATAGGCTTCTTGTGGGCATCTATTTGACAAATAGATAGGGCAATCCACTACAATGGTCCATGACTTTTTTGGTAGGTTCCCACTATTCAACATGCTTCGGCCTATATCAAGGACAATCATATTATTTTTCTCAGTTATACCATTTTGTTGAGGGAAATTGATCTGATCGAGGAGAAGAAAAAGTTTTCTCCATCCACTCAACTCAAATATTAACAAAAAAAAAAACTAAAAGAGGATATAAGAATTTTGAAATATAGCTTAAGTCTTATTTTTTTGCATTGATTGATTTAAAAATGAGATACACAATCTTTATTTATAATAGTAAGATCTATCCTTGCATAATTAATCTAAATCAGATTCTTCTTCTTAACTTCTATAAAATATTCATCCTTATACAATTGGATCGGATTCCTCTTCTTAGTTTTAGTAGGACTCCTTTACTTCAATTTTTTCTTGTATCGCTTCACTAGATTCTTCTTAGACTGAAAGCTATACTTGTTAAAATCTTATCTAAAAAAAAAATTTAGTTTGTTGGTTCATTTTAGACCCCAAACAAAGTAATTTGGACCTGATTGCTAGAGACACCACCCTTAAAAGGCATGACATCATGATGTAGATCTCATCCAATTTATTTTTTTTAAAAAAAGATCATCAAAATTGGATGTTATATGATTAGATTATGATCTTTGAAAGTTTACCTGGCAACTCAACTACTCGATATGATGGATTTTGCTTTTGAAGCTTATCCAGCCCTACTGATAGTGGCCAAAGTGGTCCACCTCTAGACATTTAGTTCGATGTTCCTCTTAGATCAAGAATAAGGATCTATCAAAAGATCCTAGAAGCTATACTCTTCACAAAAATCTTTAAAGATCATGAATGTGAATTCACCACCTCAACCCAATCTTATGGCTTTGATGGAGTAGCCACTTTATTTCTCTATGGATGCTTTGAACTTCTTCAAAGCACCAATCATCTCAAAATTTTCTTTAAAGTAAATTCATGCCTTTCTAATATAGTCATCAATTGAAGGGAATAGTGTTTACCAAAAGAATTAGATATGATTCATCCACAACATTGGTATGGATAAGTTCAAGTGGACTTTTTACACAATAAGATGCTTTTCTTGGAAAGCTCTTTATTGAGTATTTGCCAAGAATACATCCTTCACATTATTGCTCTAAATGATCAATATGAGGCAAGCCATTCACTATTTTCTTACCAGATAGCAACATCAGATAATTAAAACTAAGATGTGCAGATCTCGAAAGCCAAAACTAATTAGTTTCTTTCATGTGGGATTCAATCACATAGAAATTTCAATCCTGATATTTAGCATAAGCATTCAATTTTTTTCATCTTAATTTTAAATCAAATTATTATTTGTTCTCTTATCATAAGACTATGATTTTTATATGTATATCATAGACTTTTTTCTAAGAGTTGTCTCATTCTCAAGTTACTATTCTTCATGTTCAGCACATTATGGACCTTTGAGATAAATTAGTAGCTTTCTTCATAGAATTAAGATTTTATTTATCTTTACAAGAATTTTTAATGAATATCCAAAATAACTTGGCCGCCTACAAATTCATCTAGCTCCATGAATATCTTTATTTTTCACATATATAGTTACTCGTGTAGATATCTTGAAACCACAAACCTAGCTTGTGAGCTCCATCTTCATCATGTGCTTGCAAATGAAAGGGCTCTCATCATTCTTTATAATACTTTAATTGGCTTTCTCTTTAACATAAATAGATTCATCATACCAACAATACATAACAACCAAGATTTCTATAATTGTAATAACAAACTTTAGACTCATCATATCTTTAGTCATTAGAAGAACATCCTGTTTCTCATTCTCCTTTAGGGCTATTTTTAACATCATTGTTCCTATGCCCACCTTATCGTCGACTATGCCCATTAGCTCCACTTCAGCTTTGACTATGACCTTAGCTATAGCCTCTTTTGATCTTTTTTGTCTTCTTTCAAAGAGAATTAGCTTTGAAGGACTTGCTCCAATAGCCCTTGCTTCTCCTTATTAAGTTTTGTCCTTGAAAAAAAAAAAGAAAATCCTCTAGTTATTTAGTGGCTACCATGATGTAATCAAACTTGGCATCCAAGTAGTGCAGAATTTTCTCTACAACTCAAGGATCATTCATCAACTTATCATTATTTTTTCAATTGATTTAGAATGGCTAGCACTCTTATGAAGTAGTCCAAAATGGACTCTGATTAATTTTTTGATTTACAAGGCTTCAAATTTACATTATAGGGTTTGGAGGTGAACTTTTGTAACCTGTAATTATTGTAGGCATTTTGGAGTATCTTCCATATATTTTAAGTGGTGACAGTGGCAACAATCTTCTCAAATGTGACTTTATTTAAGCTTTGTTGAATGAGATAAAGGGCTTTCTAGTCCATTTTCTTCAATCTCCCAAAATCTTCCTTTGATTTGCTGTTAAAGAGGTCTCATCTTGAGGCTCCACAAAGCCTCCATCAAACACCTTCCAAATATTTTATTAGTTGAGCAAAGCCTCCATTTAGATACACCAATTCAAACTTGTTGATGAGACAAGGGATTGGAGGATTTCTACATGCCATTGCCAAGCTAGCTTTGATACTATTATGTTGGTGACAATGGAGCGAGTAGAATTTTAAGTTAATCTATTTAATATTGAGGGGGAGAGGAGAGGATAACATAGAAGACTAACTAATATTTTTTATTCAATTATTACTTACCTATACATAAATGACTGATTACAAAGATTTATATAGATACAATATAACCCTTCAAATATCCTTTACATAAATGCATCATTATAATCCAAAAGATACAATACATGGACTCTAAGAGAAATCATGTAGAAACTCCAAAAGCCATGATTGCATGAAAACTCTAAGAAATATGAATATTAACAAATTCATATATTTATATATGACTTAAGAATTTTTCTGGACTATTTTCTTTACAAAATATGAAGATATGGTATCTTTTACTCAGGGTCAAAGAACTAACCCAACAATGGCTCCTTGACTCTCTCACAATATCTAGAAAATGACTTGATATGCTTACTATATTTACTGTGACTCCTATAATACTTCTACTACACCAAATTAGAAGTTTAACCTTAGAAAATATCATCTCAAAATATAACATCATTACATGTAAAATTAAGTTTAGCAATCCAACACAGGAAGGGAGTGTGGCATGTCAAAATGACTAATTGAAGTGACATCATTAAGTGTTTGTTTTACTTCAATTGGGGTGGGGTTGCTACTAAGATTTATGCTGTAAAAACAAAAGTTTCACAGAAATTGTCGTCTGAATATGTTCCAAAAGGATACAAAGCACAAGCCTAATGTATAAAACTTTAGATTCCTCCAGGAAAACTAAATGCATGAAACATTAGAGATTTGAAGATCTCCTTCAACCATCTTCCAGTATCATGCTGCCGCATAATAATTCCTGAAAGGTTACCATCTAGCCATACAAAACTACGGCAACAAACTACAATATCAAAGCTATCATTTCAAGAAACTACAAAAAATAATTATAACCTGCCGTTTCCAAGTCTCCGATATGAATTTTTATGAACAATCTCTTTGGAGTTCCCTTGCCTTTTTCTAAAATCAACAGTATCTTGTTCCTATTTTCTTAACCATGAAGAACCATTGGCAACGAATAAAGAAAAAGTATATCTATGAGTACAGATGATTTTTACATGAAAAAAAAAGAAAAAAAAAAAGAATGATGGGAAGGATAATCATGAGATCTGGAATGAACAGTGACTTGGAGGTCATTACATCATTTGGATAAGAGAAAGAGGATCCAAAGGAAGAATAAGAATTATAGGATCTGGTGTTACAGGAAGAGAAAAATGAATGGGGAAAGAGGGAAAAAAAAAACATTCTTAAAATCATCTTCCTTAGCGTGTCTTTTTATTTTATTTTATGTGCTTCCCATTATGTATGACATCTTAAATTCAAAATGCTTTCACTAGATGATGATAACTTAATCCAACTTTTTCTAATGTTGAAAATTTTATATGTTAAATTGCAGATATCTTCGATATCTGAGACGTTTTTCAGTAAGTGAAATCTGAGACTTTGACATCACACTAAACTCAGAATTACAAAATATAGCTTCAACATAATTAATTGCCAGGAAAGCAGCAGAAATGACTGAAAACGCTAGAAAAGTAATAAGAATTAAAGCATAAAAGAATGGTCAAATCAGAGAATATTGAGCATGGAAACGACCATGCACAAGCTCTACCGCACAAGCTTGAACCGAATGGTTATTACCACGTACATATGAGTAATCCACACACGAAACCTAGACAACCTGAAAACCAGAAAACAAAAGTAGAATTCCTGGAAGACTTAAAAAGCAACCAACTTTTCTTCACAGAAAAACACGACTGATGGGCGTCTCAACCTAGATTTCATGTCGTAGTAACTCGAAAAGACCGTTTCTTTAATATTTTTTCTTTACCTAGAAGAAACCTTGAAACGAATCGAACGACATAAATTTCACAGCTTGAAAACGACAAAACTGGCAAACCCTAAAAGTTCCAAAAGATTCTAACGGAGATCGGAGCAGAGAAAATCAAGGACTTTCGAGCAGGTGTCGGAGAGCTAGCGCACTATTCCTCACAACCGCCAAAAAATTATCAAAAAGTCCCAGATTTACGAAAGAAAACTATCAAAACCCATCCAAGGGTGAAAGAAAGAGATTTGAAGGAAATTATAAAAGGAAGACAGCAGATCTGAGAAAAACACAAAACCTAACCTTAATGCTAGAGCTGGTGCAACCAGATCACCATCTTTCCACATATCTGATGCTCTGTAACTCATTAAAATCCTTAGATCACTCCATTCCTCAGTACAAGAAGAAAAGTGTAAATGAAAACCATAGAGTGCCGTTTTTTATAGATCACAGATTTCTTTTCTCAGCGGATCTGACCTCCTTTCCATCGTTTCACCAAAACGGAAACCTAGCATACGAACCGCAACTGGAACACTCCCTCCCCAAGATCTAAAACGGGAAACAGATCAAAACCAAGAAAGCTAACAGAACATCCAAGGCGTCTAAACCAAAAAAGCATCAAAAAGAAACTCTTTTTTTTATCCTTTTTCACCCAGTTCTCGTCCTCTGCCTGTTACCTGGAGCTGCTGCAGAACTCGTAAAGCTTCCCGCGGTTGGAGAAGATGATGAGAGCGACCTCGGCGTCGCAGAGGACGGAGAGCTCGTAGGCCTTCTTGAGGAGCCCATTCCGCCGCTTCGCGAAAGTCACCTGGCGATTGATCTTGTTCTCGATTCTCTTCAGCTCCACCCTTCCCTCCCCATTTTCTCTCTTCTCTATCTTTCTCTCTAAGATCGCTGGAAGAGAATCTAAGAGAGCTAAGGGGAAAGCTTTTGGTTGGGAGAAGAGAAGGAAGAGAGCTCCTTTCTATTTGTAGAACGCGAGAGAGAGAAAAGTAGTGGGAGTTTTAGCTTGGAGTCAGTTAATAATTATTTATTATCGTTTTTGTCCCTTTCTATGCGAGGTTTCGGCGGAGAGTTTCCTTCCCATAGCTAACTTTTATCTTTCGGTCCCTCGTTTGCTCCCCATAATTGTTGGGTTAGAGAGCATAAAAACGTACGCTAAGCAAAACAATTACCAAAAGCATTTTTCAATCGACATGGCATATGTTGAGTGGCTGACTCGATCGGTACCAGAGAACTTCTCCATTCATGTCTTTCCACGTCAGATGTGATGGTTCCGGAATTATTAGTGAGTGCAGCATTGTTTGGAGGGGAGAAGGGGCCCTTTCAGAAACGAGTGGTTTTCTTACAGCGGAGGTGGACGGGGAGGTGGAGGAATAAATTGGGGACACGTGTCAATATGTTGTTGGTGAATGTCTGATAATGTCTGCTACTGGTTCGTAAAGGCATGTGACTCGACAACCTTAGAGGCTAGACGTAAGACGTTTGTTCCGTTCTATTACAAAAAACTGAGAGGTGCATTAATTACGACACACGCCATAGGACGGGTTGCATCTAAAGAAGGCTTCACCTCCCTTTGCACGAATCTGAATCACAATAATTATATACAAATAGAGTGCTTTGAAATTTATATAGGATGCAATCCAACGGCCAAATCATGAAAAAAATTCTATTATTTTTTGTGCTCATGATACAAATCAAACTTTGTACCAAAAGCTAAACCTATGCCAAGGGTAGACGAATCCTAATACTCATGTAACCAAGATATTGAGAAATAAGAGCGTGAAAGTAAGGGTCAAGACTTTTCAACATTGAGCCATACCTCATCTTATGTCAGGATGACAATTTATGATCTAGCTCGTCAATCCAACCAACAAATGACTCACTTTAAGCAGGTTTATATTTGATATTAATGAGTTTTGATCATAATATGTTAATATGCTTGGAGTTATTTATTAAATGGGTTAGATTTAGATTGGCCTTTAACCCGTTTAATCCATTTTGGCCTACTTAATAATTGAGTTAAATTGACATATTTAATTTATTTAACCTATTTAAAATCTACTTAACCTATTTCTGACTTATTTAATCCAATCAATTGAATTTATTTAACCCTTTTAATCTATTTAACCTTCTTTTACTTATTTAATAGAAGGATTATATGGATTGGATTGGATTATCTATTTAATAAAAGATTCGGATTCAAATGTTAACCTATATCTGATCTGATCCATATCTGACCCAACCTACTCCATTGCCACCTTTAATCTCAAGTGACAAGGAATTGTAGCATCATATATATTATTCAGTGGTGATGGCCTAACAAATTAGCAAAATTAGGAAACACTTCTCAAGGGCTAGTAGGATTAGGACATGGTTTTGGTTAGAAAGGTGTAAACAATATAATTTTAGGTGAAAACTAAGAAAGAATGAAGTAATACAAAAATTTCTTCACAAAAAAGTCAAAAAAATTATGTCTACTTTAATTACTACTGATCCTCTCATTTATAACCTTGTATTAAATTTACATATTCCATCTGGGAGAAAGTAACGGCGATCTTACATATCATCTCTTTAACTTTTTTTGTGTGAAATTTGTACTGTACTAGCATTGATACAAGCGAGTATGCTATTTGAAAAAGGGTACGTTGCATTATTAATTGACATGCCAAGGATTGATTTACTTGTTAGGCGGGGTCAAGTATATGAAAGGTCAGTAATATCTTAGTTTATTTATATGTAACTAAAAGACTAGGACATTTATTTGGCATGATTGAAAGGTTAGAAATATGAAAGAGGATTGATACATCAATTATCCAGTTATAAATGGGCTGGTATTTTGCGTATAGATTCCATCTATATCTATTTGTTTAGTGTTAGAATACAAGTCAGTCACGCAACGTACACAAAAATACAAAGAAGTTCTTTGATTGTGGTTTATGAGGAAGGACTCTACTATATGCAATTGGACGAGATATGTGCTATCATAAAATTGACATATTGAAGCATGTTTGGACAATCAAATGGATAATACAAAGACAATAGTTGAAATTACATGGCCCCACCTAACAGGATGACCGCATTAGGATGAGAATGAAGGTTCAGCACATCATTTTCAAATTTGCATCATGTTCAGATGAACTCGGCTATTAGAATTGTATTTTGGTAGACCTAAGCCCAAGTTAGACTAAAATTATGCACATAATAAGTTTTAGTTCAAAAATCACTATAAGAATCCAAACTATTAGCGATGACTAGTTGCCATCACTAATAGTCTACTTATCGTCGCTAATAATCTCACCGTCACTAATTCCGTCATAACAACCAATCTGAAAAAATCTGATCGCTAAATATCCTTATTAGCGACAGAAATTCTAGCCGTCACTAATAAGGCTATTAGCGATGGCTTTAGCGACGAAAAAATTTGCTGTTAATAATTTTTAATTTTTAATTAAATTTTAAAAAATTAAAAATATTAGTAACGATATTTGTATGGCTAATGCCGTCGCTAACATCGCTAATAATTATTAGCGACCAATACTCCATCGCTAATATCGTTTCTATTTTTTTAAAATTTTAAATTAAATACTTTTTTTAAAAAATATTAGCAACAGCATTATCGTTGCTAATACCGTAGCTAATAAGTATTAGAGACGGTATTCTTCATCGCTAATACCGTGCTAATAATTAATTTATTTTTTAATTTAATAATAATATTTTTAAAATCTATTTAATTAATCACAATGAACTATGATTCCTAATACCTGTTATAATTAAAATCCAAAGATAATATGATAATTAGAAATTAAAACTAATTATATTATATTAAAATATAAATTATATAATTTTTTATAAGCAATATCAAAAAAAATATGATACATTAAAGAAATTAGGACCGATCTTCATCGTCATTCACCTCCTCTTCCTCCTGCTCCTCCCCAACAGCTGGTGAATGAGAGCCAAATGTCTCAGCATCCTGTAATGAAAAAAATAAATAATATTAGTAAATTTTGATGTGAATGCGTATCTTTCGATACAGAGACGTATCTTTCGATATACTCCTCTGATTCTTGAACAGATTATTGTTATACATTCTATTCAATGATACAGAGCTATAGATACCACCGATCCATCGATTGAATGGTTAGATTTAAATTTTAACCCCCTAGATCTCCTTTCCGAACTCAAATCTAAATACATGAAGCTTCTAAATATGAAAATTTAAAATAAGTAAAAAGATTTAGTAATATAATTACCTGATGTGATGGCTGAGACGATGAATCCAGTTGGTCACGTAGCTGTAAGTCCTAAAGAAGCTCCATGATCATATCGCGGATGGCATTCAAGAGGCTTTGAGATCACTAACTCAGAAGTCTCTGCACGACCTCCTCCATATGCGCATCGCTTCAGGTCTGGGACATCGAGACCTGTGAGGATGCCGAAGGGTATCGAGCCGATGGAGGATCGAAAGTGTGGTTGAATCCTATCATCCGACTCCTACTCACCCCTCGGTGGTGCAGAGCCATCCCTCAAGGTCAAGGAGGCTGAAAAGATGGGCCATCGCCATACCTCTCAGCAACGTACGCCGCATAACGCGTCCGCACAGTTCAGAAATACATTAGTTCTAATATAAAAATTACATCCTATAACAACTTAATTAGTAAATAAAGTTTGAAGTTCTTACCGTAATCTATCACAATGTAGAATCTAAATAATCACTAGTTCTCTTAGATTGGTATGTGGCCTGTCAAAACTGCAATTGATTTAGTAGATAATCCAGTTGCCGTATCTACAATAAGTAATAATAAATTAAATTAATTAAAGCATGCATATAAGAGTTTTTATAGTTCTAATGAAAAATTTTGATATAGATTTTTTACTAGTCTGTTGGCCACAACATGTGTGCCGATGGAGCCGTCCGTATAACTAATCGAATCCTACTGGATGGTTCAATTCTATCAAATCCTCTGCTGCCTACTAGCGTACTCCTCGTTGCTCCATTAATCATAGAGGACCTTCCATACGTCCACTTGCATCCAGTGCTCTTTGTAGGACTTCCAGTTCAATGGTGATTGAGAATCGAAATGCTTGATGATGGACTACCATAGGCTATATAGTCTATCTCGAAACCTATGTATGGCCACCTGCTCGAAGATCGGACGGTCAATCTCCTCATCCTGAGGAGATAAGAATGATAGTAATCCTGCAAATAGAAGCAAGCATGTATTAATAAATAGAATAAAAATCTATTGTGAATTATTCAATTAAACATCTTTGACTTACCTGAAATATCTCTCAGACTGCATCATGTGCCCTCAATGGCCAATTGAAAATGTGTCCACTAGCTCCGGCATCAATCGTCGGATGATCCCAGTAACCACACGAGGTACGGGGCTCTCTTTAAATATACTGCAAATTAATTTTGATCAATAAATGTTAGACTCTACAATGATTAAATTTTAAACATATTCAGTAAAGTTATAATACTTACGAGTGGCTTTGAATATGGATGAGCTCTCTATCCTCTGACCGAGTTAAAGGTACCGCGAGTTGAATAGATCCTCTACCATGCCTCTATGTCTAAGAATTGATCACTACTGTGTGTGACTGTGGGGTCACTGATGACCCCCTATCGTCTGAACTTGAGAGTATCAAGACATCATAAAAATATTATATTAAATAATTAAAGATAAAATAATATTAAAAAATAACTAAAGTATTAAAGTTTACTATATGGCATGTATGCCGTAGAACCATTTGAGCTGGCTGCATGAGAGCTCTCTCCTCCAAAGCTCCCTCCTCGACTGTGACGGCTCCGACCTCAAAAAGATATGATCTATAATCTCTAAAAATAAAATAAATATGTATCATATTGTATTAACTGTATATTAGAATAAAATAACTATGTATCATATTTATTTAACTATATATCATGATACCTTAACTTTATACCACGTTCATAAAAGTAATGTGCATAATTTATGACTAAAGAAAAAATGAGCAATATTAGGCTGAAACATAAATAAAAAAAGGTACCTGACTGTATCAATAGGATACTTTTATCCAGATCTTGATGATGTACGATTCTAGTTCCCTTTCGAGCATCCTAGTTTCTACAAGAAGTAATTCTTCTTCGATGAAAGGCAACTTGTCATGAGTATTGGTCATCTGATGGAGTTTGACTTCTATCTTTGTAGTCATGCAGACCAACACATTATCATGTATTACTAGATCAGAATCATTTTTCTGCTGATATATTGCAGACGCTAACTAACAATCTTACATAACATCTGATCTCTCTGATGAAGGATCGACATCAATTGGTGGGTTTAGGGATAGGTCTGCTGTGGTGCATCATCTGCCACATATCAAGGACAACATTACTAGAGGCATCAAGTTGATCTAGTAAAAATAATAGATATTTAGGCAAGTGGAGCCCTAGTCCATGACTTCTTAGACTTGTAGGATTCCAAAAAATTACTATTTGTGGGGACGTTTAAGGGAAGATAAGTTTCAGTCCATAGTGTACCAGCAAGTTGCTGCTCCAGGGCTAATGACCTCTCAAAGAGAGAAAAAGATGTAGAACTCCAAACATGTAGAAGAAGAGATCAGTTCTTATTGCATAAAATCTTCTGTTGTCCTCGAAAATGGCAAGCAAAATCCATGGGCATCCATCAGATTTTAAATATCATATGGGAACAAAAAAAGAGTCCATATCAATCTATGGAGCCATTCTCTTCAATATCCATTAATTAAGTTTGAATCATCATCAAGAAAAATAAGAAGGCAACCATAAGAGTATAGCAAGTAAAATTCAATGGCACCCATCAGCTTTAAGACATCATATGGGTAGAAGAAAAAGAGGCCAGTCTCTTCAATATCCATTTAGTTTGGATCATCATCAAGAAAAATAAGAAGACAATCATAAAAATATAGCAACCAAAATCTATCGGCACCTATCAGCTTTAAGACATCATATGAGAAAAAAAAAAGAGGCCAGTCCTTTTAATATCTATTTAGTTTAGATCATCATCAGAAAAATAAGAAGGCAACCATAAGAATATAGCCATTGAAAAATAAAGCATTGCAAGTTTCTCTGCATATTTAACCATGAGATAATACTAGCCATCACTAATACCATTGCTAATACTCATAATAGTAGGTGCGTTGGTGCGGGATGGGGCCGCGGGTAGGGGTCATAGGGTCAAGGCTACGGGGTAGGGGCCGCAGGTCAAGCTAGCAGGGATGGGGCCATGAGGAGGCCGTGGGGCAGTGGCCACAGAGTCCAACCAATGGGGTCGGGGCAGCCACAGGCGAGGTGGGTCGGGCGGCTGGCTCGGGGCTGCAGTGTAGGAGGCACCGGCGGGTCAGGGCGGTTGCAACGAGGTGGGTCAGGGCGGCAGCCTTAGGGCCGCGACGTAGGAGGCATCGGCGGGTCAGGGTCGGGCAGCCACAAGCGAGGCGAGGTCGAGGCGGCTGGCTCGGGGCTGCGGCATAGGAGGCACCGATGGGTTGGGCGATCACAGGCACCGAGGTGAGGCCAAGGCGACAGGCTCGGGGCCACAGCATAGGAGGCGCTGATGGGGTCGGGCTACTGCGGCTGGGGCTGCTGGCTCATGGTCGTGGCATAGGAGGCACTAGCGGGGTCGGGATGGCCGCAGACAAGGTGGGGCTGGGGCAGCGGGCCACGAGACTGCGATGTAAGAGGCGCCAATGGGGTCGAGACACTGGAAAGGAGGACACGCAGAGAGCGGGGAATGCCAAGAAGGATGCATTGGGGAGGGGATCACCGTCGGTCAAGAGGAGGCACTGATGAGGTGGGAAAAAGTTGGGAAGGAGAAGAAGAAGAGGGATTGCAGGAAAGAGGAGAATGAGTGTGGAATTCTTTTCATTTCGACGGGCTGGGGGTGTTGTTTAGCTGGGCTATTACCGACGGCAACAGTGGCCATCAGTAATACAGTCGGTACAAATCCATTTTACTTGCCAGGGTATTAGCAACGATATTTTCATCATCAATACCCATCCATCATCGCTAATACTTTAATTTTTTTAAATATTAAATTTTAATATTAATTTTTTAAAAATTTTAAAATATTATTTTTTTTTCAAAATTATTAGCGATGGCATATTATTCCGTCACTAATGCCGTTCTCTAATACTATTAAATTTTTTAATATTAAATTTTAATATTAAAATTATTATTAGATTTTATTAAATTTTTGACTTAATTAATTTATAGATTAAGTCTTAATTGATTTAAATTAGATTTAATTTAATTAGACTTGACTTAATTTGAGGCTAATTAGGTTTTATAATCCAAGTAGGACTTGGATTCAAAATCTAATTAAATTAGATTTGATAGGATTTCAAATTGGATTTGAATTAGATTCGAATCGGTTTCAAAGCAGATTCAAATCCAATTTAAATTGGATTCAAATTGAATTATGGATCCAGTCCTAATTGATTTAAATCAAATTTAATTTAATTAGGTTTGACTTAATTTGAGGGTAATTGAGTTTTATAATCTAAGTAGAACTGAGATTCAAAGCTTAATTGAATTAGGTTTGATAAGATTTCGAATTGGATTCGAATCGAATTTGAATTGAATTCAAATTGAATCATGGATTAGCTCCTAATTGATTTAAGTTAGATTTAATTTAAGTAGGCTTGACTTAATTTGAGCTTAATTGAACTTTATAATCTAAGTAAAACTTGTATTCAAAGCCTAACTAAATTATGCTTGATAGAATTTTGAATTTGATTCGAATCAGATTCGAATTGAATTTGAATTAAATTCAAATTAAAATTATTTTTTTAATTGATTTAAATCAGATTAAATTTAATTAACCTTGATTTAATTTGAGAGTAATTAGATTTTATAATCTACTTAAGATTTGGATTCAAAGTCTAATTGATTTAGGTTTGACAGGATTTTGAATTAAATTCGAATCGGATTCGAATTATATTCGAATTGAACTCAAATTAAAAACTATTTTCTTATAATTAATTTAAATCATATTAAATTTAATTAAACTTAACTTAATTTAAAGATAATTGAGTTTTATAATTCAAATAAGATTTGGATTTAAAGTCTAATTGAATTGGGGTTGATAGGATTTCGAATTGAATTCGAATCGGGTTTGAATTGGATTCGAGTCGAATCCAAATTAAAATTATTTTTTAATTAATTTAAATTAATTTAATTAAAATAGTTTTATCTTAATTTGAGATTAATTAAATTTTATAATTCAAGTAGAATTTAGATTTAAAATTTAATTGAATTAGATTTGACAGAATTTTGAATTAGATTCGAATCGGATTCGAATTGAACCCAAATTGAAAATTATTTTTTTTTAATTAGATTTAACAGATTAAATTT
>KE504810.1:638566-649610 GCA_000441515.1 Elaeis oleifera | reverse complement strand
TTTAACTGCCGACGCTTCGAAAAGCGTCTTGGTAGAGTGGAGGACGTGTTGTCATTAACGATGCTAAAAAGCACCGCTAAAATTTAATTTTACAATGCTTTAAAGCGTTGTTAGAAAATAATACGATGCTTTAAAAAGTGTCGGTATTTTCGTCTCCACTCTTATATAGGCGACGCTTTCGCGACGCTTTTTGAAGCGTCGTAAAGGTTGTTTACGACGCTTATTAGCGTCGTAAAATATCTTTTATAGCATCGTCTTTTACCATTTTTACTGTAGTGAAATAATAATAAAAGAGATTAAATATAGAACCATATCATCTTCAACATCAGTCCTACTATTTATCAAGCTGAAGCCATTACAAAATTAGAAAGATGACACGGAAAAAATAAAAATTAACCCTTCTGATCATTTGAAGTTTTCTGAACTTGCAGGTGGGGCCCTTCTTTGCTGCCACAGCACCTGATACCACATTGGCCTAGCCAAATAATTGGAGTATGTAAGATACAATCAAACTGCGAAGTAATCAACTCCAATCAAGCTCAATCAAACAACTAATTGTATCAATAACAATGCAACTCAAAATTATGTTGCACCATACATACCATGTTGTATGCCGTACCAGTCTAAGCCACTATATATGATTTTTTGTTTTTTTTTCTTTTGATTGCTAAATTAAACTATTATATCTTATTCCATAAAAGTTTAAAGTCACGTAACAAAGTTTTGGCCTTCTTCAACAATCAATAAAACAAATAGAATAAATATTATTATAATTAGAAAACCTATTCCTCTTGTCAAAATAATAAGTACACACCAGCTCATAACAAATGAACAACACCTCCACCATCAACTTTCTTTTAGCCCCACTTTGGCACTTGCGCAGCAGTCACCATTCAGTTAGCAAGCAGGTCACATCACATCGAAGCAGACAAGTGAACGGATTTCCTGCTGCCCTTTGTAAGCCATCAGAGCTAGACTTGAGTGGAATAATAGACTGACAAGGACTTCAAGATATTCTCAAAAATTTCATTTCCATATGTATCAAAAAATTTATTTTTTTATAAATTTATAAATAATATATTTTTTTATTTTTATATGACTTGTAACCGAAAAAAAACATTGGATGATGGAGAACACTTATTGTCGTGATCTTACTATGTTCATGTTCATTATTGCCTTGTATAATAGAATCTCTTGTTATAAAAAATCTATAAGACATAGTTTTCATGGGGCATTTTTAGATAAGCAAAACATCTATTAATATCATCCAAATGATGAAATATTCATAATTTCCAAGTTACCCATATTTTTTCTCCAAGTAGCACTGCATTAGGTAACAGTTTTTGTGAAACCTAACCCTTTTTGTACCCATCTTGGACAAAAGTCTGCAAGCTTTACCGAATTCAGCTTAAAATTAAAAAAAAAGAATCTGATTGAAGTAGGAGTACTTTATCCTTTGTCTGATTTAGTATTGGAAGAGATGCAGCCACACAAATTGCTACTATAGGCCGGTGAGGAATGGCCGAAGGCTGTTGAGGTGGTGGCACTGGCGAACAGCCAGACTTAATATCCATCGTTAAACTGAGCTTATTAGGCAACATTCATCAATTAAGATAGCATTCGACAATTATGAGTTGTAATTCATTATGAATATTTTCATTCATAGTTGCACTTTTTTTTTATGCTTAATTCTAGAGGTCAATCTTGACCAAACATGTATACATTTTTAGGAGAAATTGCATTCAACTTTTTATATAAATATATCATCTTTTTACAAGTTCAATACAAGAGAGAATCATTCTTCTATATTCAAATTTTATATGGTATCAGAGCAAATTAATCCATCCTCTCCCGATTAGGTCCCTTATAGTAAGATATTGTCAGATTTTCTTCCCACTACTACCACAAACGGCAAGATTCCTTTACTGGTGTTATTACTTTCTCGATAAGTGATTGCTAGACTATTGCTCGTCAATCTCCACCCTCTCACCATTTGTCATGTCCGATGAGATCGAGATCAATCCCATCCAGGTTCCATAGACCGTGAGGCTCAGTGCAGCTCACAAACCATCTTCCCCATACTGCATCTCATCTTCTGATAACACGGACCATGATATTGTTTCTTCCCCTTCATCGAAGCCAACTATCCCAACTGGTGTAAGGCAATGCTCACGGCCCTATGTACTAAGCAGAAGCTTGTTTCATGAATGGCTCGCTCCAACAACTAGCAGATGGATCATCCAACCAATTTCTATGGGATACTCGCAACTCAGTGGTCATGTTCTAGATCTTCAGTTTCATTTCTACAGAGGTCTACAGTAGCATCTTCTTTATGGATAGCACTCAGCCCATCTGACTTGATCTTAAAGAACAGTACTTCCAAGGCAATGCCCCTTGCGTTCATGAATTGAAGACTTGGATCTGGAGCTTTCGACAAGGCGATAATATATCAATTACCTCCTACTATGCATGACTTCACATTTTATGAGAAGAACTTTCCGCCTACTCGAAAGTGCCACATACTCAAGTAAAGCGGCAAAGGTACTTCAGACCGAGAGAGAAGAGAAACACCTGCATCAGTTCTTATAAAGCCTTAGAAGCTCATATGACTCCTTCTGTGACCAGCTACTCAATATAGAGCCACTCCCAACCATGAATAAGGCATATTCATTTCTTATCCGTGGTAAGAAGCAGCGAGCTATTATGGGAGTGCATGTTCTACAACCGAGCCAGATGCACTGGTTGCTCTCTTTATTGATGGATAGGCTCGTGATAAGAATAAGAAGCAGGTGCATTGTGATTATTATAAGAAATAGATTACACGCATGATCATTATTTTAGTTGTATGGATATCCATCCAGTTAGCAACCCAAGGGCCACGCGGGAACCAAGGGGTGTAGCAGCAGTAGCTCTGACAGTAACTAAAGAGGGGGAGTCAAGGTGAGTTCTATCACTCAATAATTGTAACGACAACTACTCTACAACAACTTAGTCGGCTATCTACTGTAGAAGAGCCAGCTGAACTAAGCTCTCCACTTTCGGGCCTCAAGTCCTCACAATATCAGCAACTTCCTTCCTTCTTGATCAAGACAAAATTAATAGCTTTATAATTTATCGGTAAGGCTTCTATTGACCTCCCTCCTTAATTATACTTGGATTCTCAATAGTAGTTTCTCGGACCATTTAACTTTTAGTAAGTCCGTTTACATAATATTCAACCTCTTCATGAGCCCTTGCCCGTCACTTTACCTAATGGAATGAACTTACGTGCTAAATTTTTTAGGAACATTTGTTTGACAGACAACATCATCTTATGACAAACATTAAATACATCCAATTTCACTTGTAACCTTACTTCCGTTAACAAGTTAGCCCGTGATCATAACTATGTTGTCTCATTTTTTCCTTCATTTTATATCTTGTAGGATCTTGCTACGAGGAAGCTGATTGGTCTAGATAAATTCTGAAATGCATGGTATATGCTACTTCAAGGGATCAATAATAAAGTCTGTTTCTATCAATAAAGTTGCTGTCTCTCCTGATGTTTGGCACATGTGGTTAGGACATTGTTCTATAAGAATTTAAAATTAGTATCTTTCTTATCAATAAATATTTTGATTCCTTAAATAATTTTTGTGATATCTGTCATCGTGCCAAGCAAATATGCAAACTCTCTTCTCCTAGTAGTAATAAATCTTTTATTCCTTTCTTTTAATTTATATTGATATTTGGGGACCATACCGTACTCTATCACATATGGGAGCACACTTCTTTCTTATTATAGTTGATGATTGCACATGTGCCACATGGGTTTATTTATTGCAAAAAAAATTTGATGCTTATCAATACTTTGTTAATTTTCATGCCATGATTTTTAATCAATTTGATGGTGTTATTAAGAAAATTCGTAGTGATAATGCTCGAGAATTCATAGTTGGTCCATTAAAATCATATCTCTTAGAATACAAGATCATTTCTCAAACCTCTTGTATAGGGATCCCATAATAAAATAGAGTCATCGAGCATAAAACTCGACACCTTCTAAATGTTGCACGTGCCCTTCAAATTCAAGCAAACTTACCCATGACTTTCTAGGGTGAATGTATTTTAATTGTTGCTTATTTAATCAATTTAGCTCGATCTTTTAAGCTTAATGAGAAAAGTCCCTATGAACTTCTTTTCATAAAACACCATCTGACGATCATTTATGAATATTCGGTAGTCTTTATTATGTGCATGAAAGTAGTCATGATAAGTTTGAACTTCATTCTCATGCATATATTTTTGTTGGATACCCTCTCTGGTCAAAAGGGATATCGCATTTTTAATCCTCAAATTCAAAAAATTTTCACTTTCCGTAATGTTATTTTTCATGAAATACTTTTCTTTTCATAAATACTAGTCCGACTAGCTTTTCCAACCAAATTTTGATGATCTTCTTTGAGCCAAGATACGGTCCCAATGGAATTGAGCCTCACTAGGCCAACCCAGTCTCGATTTCAACAGACTCATCCCATTTACTTGAGCTGGGCCTTATTTAGCCCAATCTAGCTTTGGTACAAGCTGGCCCATCCAGCTTATCAGAGTTGGGTTCTTTTCAGTCCAACTCAACATCGGCTCAGCCCACCATAGTTCCATCTAATCTTGCCCAACTTGCTCCAACAGTGGGTCAAACAGATCTGAACTTGATCCAATCTAAGGCTGAGCCCATTGTCCCTCCCTGAACTAGCCCCCATCCCTCCATGCTCCTAACTCTCGACCACATCGAAAATGCAGACAACTTTTACGACTGGTAGATTATATTATCGATGCTCCTAGCATGGTTAGATTATTGGACTCCTCGACCAACTTGATAACCTCTAATAAGGCCTATCTTATTCTGACTATACATCCAATTCCATATTTAATGATGCACACTGAGTCTTCTTTTCAGCCATAACCACTCACAGTGAACCACATACCTATTTTTAAGCTGTGGGAGATCTGAATTGGAGAACGATCATGGAGGCTGAACTTGCGACTCTTGAGCGTAATGGGATTTAGTCTTTGGTACACCTCCCATCTGGTAAGAAACCCATTGGCTCTTGTTGGGTTTACAAAATCAAATATAAGGCTGATGGTTCAATCGAGAGATATAAAGCTCATCTTGTGGCTAAAGGTTATACGCAAATAGATGGACTTGATTATAATGAAATTTTATTTACTTGCCAAATTAACAATAGTTTGTTAGCAGTTGTCTTTATCAAGAATTGACAATTATAACAGTTAGATATTAACAATGCCTTTCTTCATAATGATTTACATGAGGTCTACATGATTTCTCCTCCTAGATTTCTATCTTCAGGCAATGCCCGAGTATGTCGATTGTATAAGTCTCTTTATAGCCTCAAACAAGCCTCCAGGCAATGGTTTAAAAAATTCTTAGATGCCTACTTTAGTATGGTTGCATTCGATCTAAGGCCGACTACTCTCTATTTATAAAGCAGGATGGAAATTCTTTCTAGCCGTTCTTGTCTACATTGATGATGTAATTATTGCCAGTAATAGCTCTCTTCACTATCAAGCCTTGAAGGATTTCTTACAAAGCCATTTCACATCAAGAGCTTAGATGCTTTGAAATTTTTTCTGGGGTTGGAGGTTGCTCGATCTTCTTCTGAGATATTTATTTTCTAATGAAAATACACACTCGATATTCTTTAGAAGAGTGGCATGTTGGGAATTAAACCAACCAATTTTTTAATACAACAACAACTACAGCTCTTGACAGACGATGGTACATCCCTTGATGATCTAGGTCAATATCAGCGATTATTGGGGTGTCTCATTTATTTAATGATTAGTAGGCCAGATATTACCTACTATGTCCATGTCTTAACACAATTCATGCAGTCTCCCTGCCAACCTCATCTTGACGCTGCCCACTGCATTCTTTGCTATTTGAAGGGTTCTCCTAGACAAGGCTTATTTTTTTAAATAAGAACTCTTTACAATTACATACATTTTATGATGTGGACTGGACAGGATGTCCTATGTCCAGGCATTCTACTGTAGATTTCTTTATCTCTTTAGGAGATGCACCTATCTCTTAGCGTGCTAAGAAGTAGACCACTATTTTCTATTTTCTATCGAGACTGAGTATCACATCATAGCTCAACTACTAGCGAGCTACTTTGGCTTCTTACTCTTCTCTCGGACCTCAACATCTCTCAAAATGATCCCATGCTACTATACAATGATGCCATCTTACGTATTGCCGCCAATCCTATATTCACGAACGTACAAAACATATCGAAATTAACTGTCATTTTATTCACGATCATCTCCAATCCAGTGATATTGCCACCCGATATGCCTCATCCAAGCGGCAACTCATAGATATCTTTACTAAATCCCTTAGCCATGATCACTTTCATGACATCTTGTACAAGTTGGATGTTCGTAATCTCCATGCTTTAACTTGAGGGAGAGTATTAGACAACATTCATCAATTAAGGTAGCATTTGGCAATTATGACTGGTAATTCATTGTGAATATTTTCATTCATGACTGCACTTATTTGTTTGCTATTAGGTAACATTCATCAATTAAGGCAGCATTCGGCAATTATGAGTTATAATTTATTGTGAATATTTTCATTCATGGCCGCACTTTTTTTTTGCTTAATTCTAGGGGTTAATCTTGAATGAACATGTACATATTTTAGGAGAAATTGTAGCAAACTTTTTGTATAAATATGTTACCTCTTTTATAAGTTCAATAAAGGAGAGAAAATCATTCTCTTATCTTCAAATTTTACTAAGCTGTATCCCATCCAAAGCCCTCACCATTTAAACCCCTACCTTCTTTTGATCGATCCACCACTAAACCCCTCACTCTTCCTTCTTTCTCACCTCTAACAATCACCGAGCCACCATAGCCAAGCACTGCCACTCGTTAAAATGCCTTTTCCCCTCAAAATCCCAATTTTTGCCTTATTTTCCTTTGTTTCGGGTGTTGCCACTGTGAATCCCGTCGAACTTTACCATCAATGGTTGTGACCCTCATTGCCACCACCTCTGATGAGTCTTCTCCTCCCTTTGTTTCTTTTTGGCCTCAGGTGTTGCCACCAAAGTGGGAAGGGTGCAACACCCTTTCCTCATTCTCTCTCTCAATTTTCTTGTGTGCGAACGAGCCACAGGCCACCTTGGCCATGGCATCACTATCCAGTCACTCCAGCCATGCCACCACTATCCAACCACCCCACGGCCGTGCCACCTCTCCTATCAATTCTTGGATGCCATAGGGAGAACCCTTGATGTGGCATGGGAGAAAGGAAGAGAGAGAGAAGAAAGAAAAAATACATCTATATATAATATAATAAATAAATAAATAAATATAATTAATTAATTAATGTTAATAACATCAAATTTGGGGAAAACTAATTTGAATCTACTTCCCTTTATTGGGCTTCAATTTGATTAGATCTAGACCGAATTCTTTGCTAATCGACTAGGTCCACATAGATTGGATCCAAACTGCTACCTGGATTGGGACAATAAGTAGACTCAAACCAAGCCTAGACCGAGAGTCTCCCTCTTTCCATGTAATTTTCTCAATTGAAAGTTAATGGCTTATTAATTTATTTGATCAGATCCTTCATTGCCAGAGGAGTGTCGAATCTAGGGATCAAGTTGTTTGCTACTTTTAGATTTGATTGTCTATAAGTTCCCTATATCTCTCAGATTTTCTTAAAGCATTTTCAAAACTAAAATTAAATATATAAATATTGAATATTAGAATATAGTAGTTTAGAAATGTGCATGAAAGAAATTCAAAAATCTTTGATTAAGCATAATGGTACTGTGGCATGATCGCAAAACTTTCTATATTTTAATATTTCATGATACTATGCTTGCATAAAATTTAAATAAAAATTTTTTGTTCATAAAATATAAAAATTGATTGATATTGATATGAGCATGAGTATATTTATGAGATTAGGGAAATTAATTTTGAAAATATTTATATTCATACTGGATGTTATGAATTTATAAAAAACTCTCAGTTAACTATGACTCGTATCTAACCAATAGGACTGATCGTCAGCCACACATCAAAAACTAGTTTCTTCTGAACCTAGTCAATCGAGCTGATCATTGACAGAACTATTCTTTCAGATCTAACTAGTCAGACTGATCATTGGCACATATTAATACATCACGTATATATATTTCAGAACTAGTCTATCTTATCATAGGACTAATCATGGTTGTATAAATCAGAGTTAGTTTTTTTTGAACCTAGCCAATTGAGATCGATTGCTGGCACACACTGATGCCTCATATGTATACATTTTAGAACTAGTCTCTTTGTCTTATCACAGGCTAATAGTGGCCATGTGAATCAAAGCTAGTTCTTTTCAAGCCTAGCCAGTCGGAGCTAATAGTTAGTATATGTTGATGCATCGTATGTTTATTTTTATTGACTAATATCTTTGGGCCTTGTTATGGGATTAATCATGGCCACAATGATAAAAAAATTAAGAAAAGATTTTTGAATTTACTAATATACATGGCATATTTGAAAAAATTTGTTACATATTACTGTTAAATTATTATATTTTAAAATTAATTATATTTAATCTGTCAGAGATATTGATAACTTACTAAGCCTGTAAAGCTTGTCGATCCTAGATTTGATTTTGATAGATAATAAAATATTTGAGTATATGATTGATACTAATGAGATATTTAAGTATTTGAGGAGAGTTTTCAAAAAACTAGAACCTGATTTCAAAGATGCTCAAAACTTTCATCTTGAAGATTAAAAGAAGTAAGATTAAAGAGGCCAAGCCATGTTAATTGTAAGTGAAGAAGGCTTGAAATCGACTCTTGGAGGAGCTGAGTCGGCTCTGGCATAGTTTTAGAATTTAACACACGTCTTGAATTGACTCAAGCTGATCTAGAGTCGACTCTGACATGCAGAGTGACACAAGCACAGATCTTGAGTTGACTCTCACATACCTTGAGTTGGCTCTATCAAAAAAGATAGAGAGGGAGTTTTGATGCATAATCTTTGAGTCAACTCTTGAAGACCTTGAGTCAACTTCAGGAAGGCTCAAGTCAACTCGAGATCTGACTCCACTAGTATAGTAGATAGCTCTAATGACTAGTTTTTCAGAAGCTACAGAATTATTTAAAAGTTCTTCAAGGGCTATCTCAAATTTTAATGATTAGAAATCAATTTTTAGTGATATTAACAAGAATTTATGGGTGCCTGAGCCATTATTAAAGTAAGAGAACTAAAAAAAATCTAGAGGGAATAAGAGAAAACATCAATACACCTCTAAAAATTTTGTTATGCATTCATTGAGTAATCAAGAAAAGAGCAACAACTCCAACCACCTGCTTCTTGTACATTCAAGCAACTCTCGAGAGGAAGAAGAGAGCATTCATTACAAAAGCTTTCCAACTCCTTTGATTGTACTTCGATGATACATCATCTGCTCATGAAGGAGCTTAAGTTTGTATTTAATTTTTTGAATTCAAATTTTTGTGTACTACAAGTTTCAATGGGTATTGAAATTTGGGGATAGGCTCATTCAAGTCTGAAACTGAATTTGTACAAGCTTAGGAGTAGCTTAAAAATAGATTTCAGTTGGTGATCCCGTAAAATTAACTTAATTAAGATTGTGAATCTAAAAAATAATCTTGCTATAATCTTAGTGGTTATAGTAAATTTTAAGAAATTGCTTGGGTAGTAGATGTTGGTGTTGAGGTTGACACTAAATCACTATAAACTTGATTATTTATGTCTGTGTAGACTTATCTTCCATTACTTGCTCTATTGCTTTATCTTTTTGCTTATTCATTCATAGCTTTCATTACATTTGTGCTTAATTAAATTAAGTAGTACATATAATTATTTTAGATTTATAAAAGTTTTTGAAAATCCAATTCACCCCCTCTTGGGTTGTATCATTAGGCAATAAGTGATATATCAGAGCAGGCACTTTCACTTATTTATCTTGTGATGTAGAGGAAAAGATTAGATGGCAATCCAATTGAGTATTTCTCTTACCGAAGGTTAGTCCATTAACTGACCACCCTTATTTAATGATGCTAATTATACTTATTAGAAAACATATATACGGATATTCATTCAAACACTTGATTATAATTTATAGAGTGTTATAATCAGTAGACTACACACATCCACTATCATTGTAGATGGTAATATCATTTTCAAATCAGAAAAAGATTGGAATGATTCTGATAAGAAATCTACTTAATTAAATACTAAAGTCATGAATATACTTTATTGTTCACTTGATGTCAATAAATTTAATCAAATTTTACCTATATTTTATCAAAAAATATGGGATAGGCTTGAGGTTATCCATGAGGGTACCAACCAAGTGAAAGAATCTAAAATCAACATGTTAGTACTTAAGTATGAGTTATTCAAAATGGAACCTAATAAAAACAAAACTAAAAAATTTTACTCATTTTACTAATATCATAAATGGTCTAAAAAGTTTAGAAAGATCATATACTAATAATGATTTATGAGAAAATTGTTAGGCCTTTTTCTCAAGCATGGGATGTAAAGGTGATTGCCATACAAAAGCAAAGAATCTTAATACTTTATCTCTTGAGGAACTTCTTGGTTCTCTCATGATACATGAATTAGTATGAAGCAAAATATGGAAGAGGAAGCCAAGAAGAGAAAGATGATAACTCTCAAATCAACAGCCAAAGAAGAAGAGAGGAGAGCAAGGACTCAGATGAAGGTGACAAAGATGAGGAATTGGCCCTCATAATAAGAAATTTAGATGCTTCATGAAAAAGAAGAGGCCGAATTTCAAGAGGAGGCCCTTCTCCAAGGGTAAGACAAGCAAAAAAAGAGAGAAAGACAAAGATAAAAAGCCACTCACCTATTTGAATGCAGGAAGCTGGGGCACTTCACGATGAATTATCCTCTGTTGAAGAAATTCTCTAACAAAATAAAGAAAAAGATAATAATGACCATTAGGAGTGATAGTGAAGAGTCAAGCTTAGATGGG
>KE504810.1:598894-622715 GCA_000441515.1 Elaeis oleifera | reverse complement strand
CCTTCTTACTTTTCTTTTCTTCTTTCTTCTTTTCTTCTTCTTCCGTGGTTGTTTGGACTGAAACAGGGGACCGACAGGTCCCCTCCCTTGATCGGTCGCTCCGGCCATGGCCGACACGGCGAAGCCGGCGGCAGAGGGGGGCAACTCCCTCGAGTTCAGAGAGGCAAGGCCGGCGGTCGGCAGTGATCGCCGGCGTCGGAAAACAAAAGGAAGAAGAGACCGAACAGGGGTCCCTTCTTCGACGGAAATCCGACGACATCCGTCGTCGGCAGTCGTGCCCACAAGCACGGGAAAGAAGGGAGAGGAGAAGAGAAAGGAAGACTTACCTCGGCCTCCGGTGACCCCGCCGGCGAGAAATCGCGATGAGTACGAATCAAGGGCCGCGGCTTCAATCGGCGAAATCAGGAAGGAAGAGAGGGAGAAAGAGATCGGTGGGGGGTTCTTAGGAAGGGGAGAGCTTTTTTTATAGAGAGCCCTAGGACCTCTAGTGGTCCTAGGACTCCTGATTCAGGTGGCTTAATCGGAGAAGAAGACTCCTATCGGGAGTCTTCTTCCCGGTTCTCTGTTTCCTTCTTTTTTTTTTTGTTTGGACTTTGGTGGGCTGGGATTGATTCTGGGCTGGGACATCACAATGATCATGTAAATTTCAATAATCCAGGGTAAGGTTAAGCTCGACAAATAATGATCATCTTATAAAGGAATACATAATGAGAGAAATAACCACACACTTTTATTTATTGTCATGAGTATTTATCATGTACACAAGTTGACCAAAACAAAAGGATAATAATTGCAACAAGAATTTGAAACCGTCTAAACTAATGATATCATCTCTCAACTGTAAGAGTAAAATGTTACAACAAATATTTCTAAATTAGTTGTTTGAGCTTTAGAGATAGGCATTACCTATTGATGGAAAGATCTCAAAGAATCATGGTGATAATTGACTCCCAACATATCTCTTCTGTTATAATGGTAAGTCCTAACTTGTGCAACCTATGATGGAGTTTGTCATGCAAAACTTCCACTTAAAATGTTTGGGGCCTTCCGGTTAATCAATCAAATGACAAATAACATGATTAACTAGTAGAAGAAGACAATGAAATAAACCTAGTTCAAACAATTAAATAGTTTTTTAAAAGTTATCTACTATTTAAAAATTATTAAAAAGTTTAAATAGTTTTAAAAAAGATTATTTAAAAAAAAAATATCTACGAGAGAGGGAATAAGATAAACAACAAGATATCCATATTTTACATTAAATTTATTAAAACAATAACAAGAAGGTAAATCTTACCAGAAAAAAAACAAGAAGTTAAGGTAAGCCTCAGCCATCTAAAAGGTGGTGTCACTTTGGCTTATGTCAACTCTGTTGGGCCACATCGACATACATAATTTTTTTAATAAATTATATTCTTAATCCATGAACTAAGCCGGATTTTTTTAAATGATCCCTAAGCTATAAAAGCTAAAGTTTAGTCCTTATATTTTTCTGAATCATTTTAATATGATCTTTTTCTCATATTCTGACTACTTTCTCTTACCGAAAATCCTAACTGGCAAAAATGGGTGCTTACATAGCAAAAAATGTCCGACGAATATATCATGGCATATATGATGTGGCATATGAATGATGATATAGCATAATGGATGAAATTTTTATTTATTGACATAGCATAGATGATGATGTGACATCTATTGTAAATTTTTTTCGAAAATATCCAATCACCGAGTGATAGGTCAGTACTCATAGATGATGTGACATAGAAGCGTTACACATACATGATGATGTGGCATGAAGATGATATGATATCTGATATAGAATTTTTTTCAAAATATCCAATCACCGAATGACATGTTAGCATCCATAGATACTGTGGCATAGATGACATAGCATGTGAGTGATGATGTGACATAGGCAATGATGTAGCATGGACTATAAATTTTTTCAAAATATCCAATCATTGAGGATACATCAGCAATCGAGTATCACATCAATACCCATAAGACACATCATCACCTATGCCACATCATCGTCTATATATGATAAATTATATTTTTATTCTCTAAATTTTACAAATATTCTTATATAATTCTTATACTTAAAAAAAATCTCTAATTAAATCTTTTGACTTTTTAAGTATGATTTAATTAACCTTTCCAATGTGATGGCAGAGAAGGTGATGACTCTAGATGAGTCATTGGATGCATTCAAAAAATTGAAAATGACAACAGCATTCAAAACAAGGAGTTGGGTCTAGATCCAAATATGGTCTCAAAGTATATCAGATTCAGAGATCTAAAGACTGCCATTATGAATATAGCAATGACAATGAAAAAGTATACAGACTTTGACATTTTTAGTTTCATCATTGCCGAGCTCACTATTACTACTAAATTTCTTCTTGAAAAAGAATAGGTTGGTAATCTTGGACTGTGCAACTAAGGATCTCAGGTATTTAATTCAACTGGAGTAGCGTAGGCAAGTCAAGAGAACAAATAAATCAAAAGTAAAATAATTTGTTTCTATTTGTTTATCCTATTTATTTTCATTCTTCTTAGGCTCAAATCAAACTTTGTATGTTTGCCTTGTATATATTTATGTCTATTATAAATCTATGATGAGATATTATATATGAGTCATAATGATGCAAATTTTTTCTTGTATATACTTATATCTATTCTGATACAAGATATGAGGAAAAGATGATAGATTAAGAATATGATTGAAGATGGAGTAAAATTGATAATATAATAATATATTATCAAAATAATTTTTATTTTAGTGTATATCTCTTTGTATTAGTTTTAACTATCAAAATCATATTAATTTAATTAAATCATATTTGAGAAGCAAGGAATCCAATTAGAGATTTTAAATTATAAAGCAACGGTAGGTCCTAGCTAATTGGGGGATCTATTCTACTCCAGTCAGAGCAAACACCCGAGATCTTAGTTATATAGTCCATGATTACTTATCTATTCTTTTTCAAGAAAAATTCAGCAGCGGTAGTGAATTCGACAACATCAAAACTGAGAATGCTGTGCCCATATGCTTTTTAATTATCACTGCCATATTCATAATAGCAATTTTCAGATCTCCAAATGTGATCTACTTTGAGGCTATTTTTGGATCTGGACCCAGCTCTCTGTTTTAAATGCATTCAATGACTTGTCCTACATCAGAATGATCATCTTCTCTATCATCATACTGGAAAGGTTAAACTAAATCACATTAGAAAATTAAAGGATCTAATTAGAGATTTTTTAGATATAAGGACCATTTAAGAATATTTATAAATTTAGAGGATAAAAATATAATTTATCATATATAGGCGATGATGTAACATGAGTGATAACGTGGTATATACTTGCTAACATTATATATGGGTGCTGATGTGTCACTTGGTAATTGGATACTTTCAAAAAAATTATAGTACATGCCACATCATCACCAATGTATTACGTTATCTATGCCACGTCACATATGGGTGCTGATGTATCACTTGGTGATTGAATACTTTAAAAAATTTACATCAAATGCTATATCATTACCCATATACCATGTCATCATGCCACATCATCTATGAGTGATGATATGTCACTCAGTGATTGGATATTTTGAAAAATTTTAATGTAAATGCCACATCATCTATGAGTGCTGACATGTCGCCCGATAATTGGATACTTTCAAAAAATTTCGCAGTAGATACCACATCATCTATACCACGTTATCTGTGAACGCGATATGTCATTCGGTGATGAAATACTTTCAAAAAATTTTCAGTAGATGTCACACATCACTTATGCCATGTCATTTATGCCACGTCACCTATGAGTACTGACATATCATTCCATAATTGGATACTTACAAAAATTTCACAGTATATACCACATCATCATGTATGCTATATCAATAAAATAAAAATTTCCATCCATTACACCATATTATCATTTATATGCCATATTATCTATGTCATGTTATATTTATCAGACGTTTTTTGTCATGTAAGCATCAGTTATTATCAACTAAGATTTCTGATGAGAAAAAATGGTCTGGATCCGAAAAAAATTATATTAAAATAGTTTAGAAAGTACATGGATTAAATTTAATTTTTATAGTTTAAAATATTTAAAAAATCTGAGGCTAAAATATAATTTATTATTTTTTTAATTGCTTATCTTTAAGGATGTCACACCGCCTCTCTCATTCGCGGCGTTGGATCATGTCCCTTTCCATCACGGGAATATATATATATATATATATCTCCTCCCCCACCTCCCCCACATCCATTCTTACCAAAAAAAAAAGGTTGGATATGAGGATGGCCTTCGGTTTTGATGTTCAGTGGTCCATCTAACCAGTCCCATTCTTAAAGAAAATAAACATAAAATAAAAGGGTTGGATATGAGGATGGATCACATCACTCGTGACATGCGTGAGCCTCTTCACAGATTTAGCTTTAATTTTGTCTCTGGTTCGAAGTTCACCTGATTTTGGGTAAGAGAGCTCTTCGGAAGAGTTCTCCTAATAATTATGAGGTACAGAAATTATTGCCTACATGGCATACCGTATGGTCGTATAATCTGTTAATTGTAACCACTGATTTTAATAATTATGCATGGGGATACATATTTGATGAATGAAGCCCATAAAAATCTGTGGCCGTTATTGGCTGCATCAATAAACACATAATGCATGTAGTGCAGATGATAATCTTTAGATGAGAAATATATGAATGAATATGATATAAGCATCCCATTTCATCGTAACCATTTCTCTTCATTTTATATTATATTAATATTATCACACTCCAAATCAAGTATTTGGATCAACTATATGATATGACTACATGAACTCTAAAGCAAAGTCATAGAAATCATGTAAACTTAAGTAATAAATAAGTCCATAAGAATATCAAAAGAATTATAAAATTCAATCATATTTATCAAACCAAATCTATCCATCTTTATTGAATATGGTTCATAAAATTGAAATATTTATTTGATATCAGAAAATAAACTAATTAACTAACTAAGAACTCTAATGCTCAAACTCTACACTCAAACCCATCCAACGCTATGCATCATATAGCTCTTAAAAGAAAGAGAGAATTGGAGTTGTAAGCTTTACAATCCAATAAGAATCTCATCACATATACATCAATATAATAATATAATTTAAAATAATGAATGAGCAGTATCAAAGAGAAATTATAAGTTATAAAATCTTATCTCAGACATAAAATATAATTCAGTAGCTATATAAATATATATCATGAATCATATATTATCACAAATCTATCATAAATATAACCAACGGTTTAGTATGACTTATCATTTATATTTCATTAACATGTTCCAAATCAATCATCATCTTTTAGTTGGAACTAATCATGGTCATGCTTCGACTCATGACGGATAAACCATAAACTATGCTTCGGCTTGTGGTGGCAATCCATAATAACCATGCTTCGGTTTACAGTGGCAAACCAAAATATCTGTATTTCGGTCTATGGTAGCAAATCAAAGTATTATGATTCAGCCATGACTGACAATTCAAGAAATCACGATTCAATCCATAACCGACAATCCATATCATAGCTAGTTCAAATTCTCTTACACAATCAACAGTTCATTAAAAATTTGTATTATATTTCTTATTCAATTTTAAAACATTAGATATCATGTTTTCACAATCAAAATAGTTAAGATGTGATACATATATAATATAAAATCATATATATAAATAAATCCAAAATCATTATGCATAGTATAAAATATACATAAAGATGATCATGTAAAGAGATTGTTATCTCTACTGATCTCAAACTAAAGCACAACTATTGATCAACCCTTCAATTTGCGAATTCCAGATCAAGATATTTTTCACTCGACACCTTTTTTGTGCAAACAGTTACACCTCTACATAATCAAGATCAACCATAAAAATTATAGATGATTATGGATAGTAGAAAATCATGATAAACAATCCTAATGTGATAGGTCCAAAACTCCTCACAAGGTTAATTGGTCAATCTGAACGTATCTAAACATCTGGACCCTCTATTAGTCCATAAAATTTTTAGAGAGAGAAATCTATGAAGAGAGAGAAAGTAGAGAGGGAAACTCAGAGAGAGAAAGTGGAGAAAGAAGATAGAGAGAGAAGAGAGAAAATAGAGAGAAACTCTCTCTTTCTTTCTTTTCTTTCTTCTTTTGTTTCTTTCTTTCTTCTCTCTTTATTTCTTTTTCTTTCTTTCCTCTTCTTCCCTTTCTCTCGTTTTCTTCTTTGCTTCTTCATAGGAACATAAGAGAGCAAGTAGAGCAAGTATGCCAGCAACCTCCCTTTGGCGGTGACCCTTGATGACAGCAGAGCCCGACAATTCCGACCCTTGGTGACCAATGCTATCTAATGATAGCAACCAGTCCAACAGAAGAAGAAGAAAAACAAAATAAGAGAGGTTCCAGTCTCTTATAAAATCGAACACCAATGGCTTAATCCGGCCGTCAAAAGCTCCCTAATGTTCGGAAAGAGAAGAGGAAGAAGAATAAAAGTTTATTACCTCAATTCGATTGATGGTGGCTAGCTAGAAATACTATATAGAAAGAACTCTCCAATCCTCACAACTTTTTTGGTGATTGGCTAGGGATTTAAGGCAGACGGCTGGTGAATTAAAGATTTTGAAGAAAAGGTATTTTTGGAATTATTTGAATTTGTTGGAGTACATATGAGGTAAGTAATGCTTTATTTTTTTTGAATTTATTGATAAATTATATAGTATTTATATGATCAAACTTTAAGTTCATATTGTCTATGATTTATGAATATGAAGCATGATATTGATTTATTAAATTTATTTTGTTATAGAATATTATTTGATGCATTATCAAATGTATCGATTTTATTACAGAATTGCAATCGATTGATTTTGGTTTTGAATAATTCGGCATATTTTGTGATTGAAATATGAAATTGAATTATGAAAAAAGAGATTTGAATCGAAATAAATTTTAACTCACAACCTAACTATATATCGAAATCTTGTCAGTGGGCATTGTGTACTAGTACATCGATATCCTACCAATGGAGGTTATGCGGTGGTATATTAATATCCCATCAATAAGGGTTATGGTTGGTATATCAATATCCTATCAGTACTGGTTATCTACTGGTGTATCGACATCCTGCCTATTGGGGGTTACATGCCGGTATATCAACATCCTGTAAGTAGGGATTATATATTAGCATATCGATACACTACTAGTAGAGGTTATATATTGGCATTTTGACTATTTTAACCTAATTCTGACCTAGCCACAGGATATAAATATGGTCATAGCTCATGGTTGTCGAGATGATTCGAATATTTTGAAGAATTAATTTATGAACGAAAATTGAATTCTGAAAAGATTGAATTCGCATAGATCTTATGTTGATTAGTATTGTATATTTCGAACTAGATTTTGAGTTAATATTCTGCATGCTTCTTTTTAATATATTACTATTGCTTGACTTATCTAGCTAAAACTTTTATTGCTTATTGGGCTGTCTAGCTCATTATTTTTTGTTTTACTACTTTTATAGATTTAGAGGAATAGGTTGACTTGAAGATTCATTATGAGAGAGTAATTAGAAATAAAATTGACAATCTTCATTTTATATTAAGATTTATTAAAGTTTGATCGGTATAAGACTTTAGAATATTATTTTGTAAGATATTTGATTTATTTATTTAAATTAAATTCGAACATTAAGTTATTGATTACTTATTCTGTTCTTGTTTTATGATATCGTGATAAGATGCCTTATATCTTTGTGAGGAGAATTCTCTGTGAACATGTGATGGCTCGCTATCTTGGGATGGGGGTGTGACAATATCATACGGAGAGATTTGTAAGCTCAAAAAGGAATGTTGATTCACAGTCGTATCCCATCACTTGTTCACCTTTGCACTTTGTGTCTTCAATTGCTACACCCTTCACCTTGTACAATTTGTCTTCAATCGCTACAGACATCCTTGCACTCGCTGCATGTGATCAGCAGAAAATGTGCAATATACTCGTATATCTTTGCTCATTAGAATTTAGAGCAAAGCAAAGTGGGAAAACAACAGAATGGTGGCATTGTCGAACAAAAACTCCTAGTGGCAACATACTCTCTGTACAAGAGTCATCAACTCCTGCAGTCGGGTTTCACTAGCATGCTAAAGAATGAACCAGTGAATGGCCGTAGGCTCACAGTCATCACCTCTTTCAGCTTGTACCTACAACTAAACTGGCCTGATCAAAATTACCACCCAGCTATTGAAAATCCTACTACTTGCACATAGATACGGAAATTAAGCATGAATATAGGAACAAAACACTCAAATGCAGTTAGAATAGCTCCCTCACAGGAATTTTTATAGGATAGGTTTGTAGATAATATTGTTTAACTAGGAATAACAAACAGACAAGTTACCAATTACAACCATTACAATCAACAAGTGGAGTGCACATGTCTGTCACACAACATACAATATGCCTTGAGGGCACATGCAGAGGAAAATCAATTAGCTGCCCTTATGCAAGCCATCCTGGCATATAAGTACTCACACTTGGCCCGGGTGCTGCTGCGATTGTTATTTGTTCCGGAGGATACCTATAGGGAAGAACTTTTAAAATTAATAGACTAAATGTGGTTGATAAATGGTTCTCACACCATGATTGGAGATCTAGAAAAGGATTCAATTTCATGATATTCAGAAGAGATAATCCAAATACATGGATTTGCAATTATCACATTGGAGCATGAATGTGTGAAGAAATTTACTTCTTCTTTTCTTGTTTCTGAGGAAGAGAAATTATGGCACTTCTAAATTAGAGGATGCATGGCGATCATAATGACTTAAAGCATGCATTTCTATTCTCAGCTCTGATTTTCATAATTGTGTCCCAGATACTGCAGCAATATATTTTTTGCAACGTGTAAAACTTAAATCCATGTGGGTAGCTAGGTGACATTGTCTAAGTACACCGTTCATAATACCTTTCTGGGATTGACGGTCTTTAAATTCTTGCAATAGCCCAAATATATCATGTATTATGTCACTGAAGCTCTTTAAGCTAGAAGTATCACAAAACCTACAATGCAACGTTCTATTCTTACGGCAAAAATTATTCCTGATATTAAATGTTTGTAGTAAAAAGTAGTTCCCATTAACTTCCACCAATGTGGTTATTATTATGCTTCAGGCTAAGGCGTTTGTGTAATAGGCTTCCAAGGTATACTGGAATATAGGCTGCTGGCTTCAACCAAGTTCTCGGTTGACAACATGATTTTCAACGCAATTGGATGAGCGACAAGCTCATCCAATTGGTGTAGGTCACTGTTCATGACACTGTAGCATGATCAGTCATTTTACAGTAGGTGACCATTTAACGGTTTCTTTTAGGGTTTGTTGTCATGATGTGATGTAACTCTTGCATTTCATCAAATGACTTATGACACTTTCTTTCTTTTCTACATGCGAAGCTTGGAACATGAGTATGAGAGCCAGGGAATCAGTCCCTATTAAACCGGTGTGATATCATTACTTATCTAGTCTCCGGTCCCTTTTTGCAATGTTCTTTCCTAGTTCTATTTCTATCGCCCAAGCCCTTCATCTAGCAACCTTAAAGGTGCTCCACATAACATTTGTCAGGAGCCATATCACGGCCTTTCTCTAAGATTAATCGGGACTGTTAATACGTCAGCTTGGCTAACTCCAAATCTGTGCGGAAGCTCTTCTAAACCCCTAAGCAAAACTCCAAGTTTCAAGCCTACCACTTGCTCACAAATTGATCCGATTCGCCAGCATCCATGCATGGTTCAGCATGCAGGAATGTACGTATCATTTGCATGTTCATTTAGTAGTAGTTACAGCATATTCATTGCTTTGCATCCTTCAAAGATTTTTGGTAGCCATTGATAATTGATAATTTTGCTGCTAGATCTTATACTTTATCTGTGAAAACCTATCGTTCGAATATGATTTCAGGAATCTGAATTTAAACATCCTCATCTGGTAGTTTGCGTCCTAAGCCTAGAGTTTCTTCAGTCTAATTTTTGGATTGTTCTTTGGTGTTACATGGCATATAATCTCAGTTGATTGCATTGTAGTATTTAAGATTTGCACAACTTCAAGTTAATTTGTTATATTTCTTTGACATCGATTGTTAGGTTCCTGGAGTTACCCTTTTTTTCTTTTTTGGTAGTAAGGTTCCCAGAGTTATTTGAATGACCATGTTAAGATAAAACAATTGAATGGATCCCACGTCTTGAATTGAAAATAATGTTTGGCAATATTTAAATTTATATGTTTGTATTTGTGTATTAAGCACGTATGTGTATGCGTGTGTCCATGTGTCTCTACTTATGTGTGCATGAGGGTGTGTACTTATCCATGTGTATGTGTGCGTGTGTGCGTGTGTGCGTGCATGCATGTATGCATGTGTGTGTATGTTTGGGAGTGGTTCAACTATCTACCCAGATAGGGAACAGCCATGCAGAGCAATGCTTTGAACACCCACAAGGAGCTGCAAAACAGACAGCAGCCACTGAGAAATAGAGGATCCGGCTAGGGTTGATATCGTTCAACTTAGCCGTGAGCAGGCTGTCATGTTTATTCTTTGTGGAGCATTTCCCATGCATTGTTGTAGCTGAACCAAATGTAACCAACCAATGGTTCCCAACACATCAACCAGTCAAAATCGTAGGCATCAGACATTAAAACGTCGTTTTTTTCTTAGTTAATGTGGCTGACGTATTCATAAACTGCTAAAGCTACCACTTAACATGTTAGTCATGGTGCTTTTTACTACAGTCAATGGAGCCGCTTTATCATGTAAAGAACTGGCACTGAGAAGATACCCGATTTGGAGAGTAGGTTCACTATCTATCTGTTGGTAGAATCCATCGCTCTGTGGTTGAGGTGGCTGCCGGCCATAGCCTACTGCATGAGCAGTGGGATCCCAAACTTGCTGCTGACCAGCCTGGTTACTTTCCTCCAACTGCACATCCCACAAAATCCATGAGAAGTTTATAGTTTTTACTAGTAAACAATACATATACCTAGAATACTCATCTTTAGAGCTATTCGTTACTACATAGATCCTTACCCTTCGCCTTAGACTTTTATTGGCCTCACATAGCATTTGTTCCTGCAAGAAAGAACAATGGCAGTAGGAAGGAAATGGTGGGACAAAATAACAATAATAAAGTGTTTTCTGAAGCTGTTTGATTTTATTAATTATACCTTCCGTTGAAGATCTGCAAGCTGATCAAGCATGTATTGGGTCTGTAAGGAGATAATTGGTCAGTAGATTACTTCAGTAGCCACACAAACCATCCTGTTTGTTTAAAGAACTACGAACTAGCTGATCACTCCAGTTAAGGAACTTATTCATATATGAATCATTCAACAGCTTCACCAACATGGATGTTAACATAAATGCCAAGGTCCTGTCTTAGAACACAGATACAAGCATAACATCTCTATTTTTCATCTAGGGAGTAGGGAGGGGACTGGAACCCCAATACTAATGCAATAATTCTAAAGCAACAAGCAGCAGAACTACAGAAAATTAAGAATCTCTGACATTGTATGCTTAATATTCTTTCTTTAAAATGTTATGCTAGCAGTACCCGTGTTGATCTGATTTGCTTTAACGATGCATCAAGTTGCCGCTCAAGCTGCTCAAGCTCCTTGCTGCTGAGTGGGCCCAAGTCCTCTCCGAGGAGATTTCTGCAGTTGTAGAGGTGCAAGAATAGAAATGAGATCCAAAAAAAAAAAACAGAAACAAGATGCCACCGTTGGTCTTCAACGATTCAAGCTAAATACACATTTGCATCTAAGGCTGCATATTGATGAGCACAGAAAAGACTGAAATCTACCTTTGCGATCTCTGTAAGGCTTCAGCACGTGCTTTTAGTTCAAGTACTCCTGCTGACTACTCTGTGCCAGCAAAAGCGTAACCATTAGTCTTTTCTGATGTCACAAGTTTCACCTAATCTAAAAAATTATGTGATAACATAAATCTTAGATCGTACTCAAACCTTCTTATCATAGCATATTTTGTACCTACTAAGATCCTGCCAACAATGGATTTCAGCCAGAACTTCCACCCATCCTAAATCTCAAGAAACCTAATTACACCTAAACGTTGCACACTGATGGTTATCTGCACTCTGGCAGAGCGCTGGAATGCCTTTGGGTGGTGCTAAAATGGGCTTCATCTCAGGATGTCTCAAGAAAGATAGAAGGGACTCCATCTTTGTAGTGGTCAACAAGTTCACAGTAGTGGCACACTATTAAAGATGATACCTTCAAACGTAGATAACTGGTTCTTGGGGAAGGTGATAGTCTGCCTGACATATCAAAACTCTAATTTTAAATACTCACTATTTTACACTTGCTAAATTTCTATTCAAGTGAAATTTTTCATATTTGTAATATTTTAATTTAATTAAAATATTATACAAATTCTAGTTTTCATGAGAGCATAAATTCCAAATTCTCTGAGAAATTAGGAATCTAATCATCAACCAAGATTATCAAATCAGTAATTTTTCTACATTAGTATTAATAAAGTAAAAAAGGAGAAAAATTCAATAGAATCTCATTATGAACAGAATAATCAACTAAAAATACATAGATTTATATTAATCCATAAATAAAATAACTATATCTTTTACCTGAGTCTCTCTTGATATAATATTAGTCTCCGGAGCACCATAGTTGCATTTTTGATACCTTTCAAGTGTCTTCATCATACTATACATTGAAAAGATAAGTACATCATCAGAATACCAAATATATAATAAGGATTTTGATAAAGATATTGTAAAATATACTTTATGTTAGCATGTAAGAAGAAAGACTATTGGATTGCATAATTATAAACTATCAAGCATTTCTCCAAATCGATAAAATATCTTATATTTAGTCTTCATTTCAGGAATAAAGCATTGAAGATCCAACATACTTATTATTATAGTTACATGTTTGTATTATATTATAATCAAAGTATAAAATTAATATTATGCCATAATGGGAATCACTAAAATAATTACACATGAAGGTATTATAGCAAATCAATTAAAATATAAATCAAATTTATACCATTTGAGTGATGGTGACCATATGTGTCTCTTTTGCATTACCTTCTCTATTTTCAATGTGCAAATGCAAAAGTAACTTAAACAAGTAAAAGTAAACATGCAATTACTTGCTATAAATAAATTAATATTTTTGAAAAATTGCACTGATATCCTGTATTAGAATTATCACAAATTTAAGTTAGAACGGATATTGCATATATATCTTTAACATTTTATCTACTTCTATGAGATAACCATAACAATATTTAACTTAAAATACAGAAAGATAATTTGGTGACTGCATTAATTAAGAATATATTACTACCAACAAAAAATTAATGTATTATTATACAAATGAGATTTAATGCTATAACAATATATTCTAATTATTATGAGTTGTAAACACTTATTCATAAGTCAACTTTGTCAATACAAAAATCCTAATTAATTTATTACCCAATTTATTTCTCCCAGATTTGCAGATACTTTTTTAATAAATCTAATGAAAAAAAAAATAATCACATCCATTCATGTGGTTAACAAGCCCTACTTTCATTGTCTTTGTAAACCATAATGCAAAGTATCTCATTTTTATAATAGTCTCTATTTACGTTATAAGAAACATTTCATTAACGTGCATTGACTTGGGGCTTTTGCTCTAAAAAAAATGAGATCATACTATACTTTATGAATAGTTAAGACCCATCCATATTTGGCTCTCTAGATTTTTCTTCTTCTTCACAATTGATGCCATATAACTACTACATCTAATAATACTCAAGAAATGGGAATTTTCATTTTGCATACCTCTTGATTTAAAATTGTTGACTCTTAAGTTTATTATATAGGATGCCATATAACCCAATATATGAATTAAGTTTAATATCTAGTATCTTCTCTTAAACGTGAACTAGTTTCTCTTATATTAACACCAAAGGAATTTATTAGTTCAACCAATTGGCACCCATATTATAATTGACTATCTTTGCCAAATCGGTTAGCCACTTTTTATTCTATAAATAATTAATATTTATAAATGCAACTAATTCAAAATAATTTTTTTCTGTGAAGGATTGTTAAACCTTCTCATTTATTTATATAATATTTTTGTTTGAGCATACTTTTTCTTCTTTTTACAAATGTGCAATATTAGTCTTCAAACATCTTAAACCTTAAATATTTTTCCTCTTCCAAACAAAAAATGGTTCCATGTTTACCCAACCTCCAATAGATTAAACAATTCTCCACACAAAAAGACAACTTTGGATATGTTTTTTAATATTTAGTCATTTGGCTTATCAAAAACTAATATTATTTTGATTTCTATTTTGTAACATCATAAATCTTGATCTCTTAAAAATCCACTAAAGCAGTAGTTATTGTAATAATGGATGAGGAGTTAAGTGGAAGAAAGTTCAAAAATTCTCATATCATTATAACAATTGTATCACCTTACATTGTGAGACAAGCTATGTGTACAATTAATGTGACTTAGGAAACAATACAATCCTTCGAATTAAAGTTATAACATCTTCTCCAAGAGGTTAAGCATGAGTTTCTAACTTCTTCTCCTTGCATAGGAAAGACTTCATAAAACTATTGTATATATTAAGGCTACAAATATAACTCTTCTTTTGACATGACTTTGAACTTAAGCCTTTTGATTTAAGCCTTTTGATTTATCAACTCCTTGGCCATACCATGCAACAAATCCCATGGTATGTGTGGTTTTATGAAATTACAAAATATCTGTGTTAGTATTTTATTTCATTCCAGAAGTGTTTTTCATTCTACATGTTATACAAAACACTTTAAAAGGCATCTTTGTGATGAGGTTAGGGGAAAAAGAACACTTGGATACATTTGATATAAAATTGTCAAGTATTTGCATTCAAAAACTTAATATAAAATAGAAATTCTTCACTAACCATTTAAATAATTTGAGAAGCAATTGTCAAACTAATCAAAACATAGTTGAGAACTATACAAATAAGAGGTGAAGTTTGACAACAACTTTAAGGTTCATGAGTAATTATTTCTTCAATTTTTTTCCTTCCCTTCCATCACTTCCAATTTTCTAGGTGTCTCAAATGCCTTCCTCATTCATCCCAAATTAGTCAATGCTTACTCAAATTACTAGTCGCAAGCTTTAAGATATAAATTTTCAGTACATTTATGAATTCATATACTCACATAATCTTGAGTAACTATACTTTCTTTGAGAGTTGTTAATCTACAAACAAAGGACGATATTTTTTATGCTAATACTCACCACATCTAATCTCAAACCCTTGACCAAGAAAAAGAGAAAAGAATGAGAAAGAGGCAAGTATCCATCATTCATTAAAGAATGAATAGGATATCATATAAAATATAAGATTATTGTGATGCATGTTTATTAAACTAAATCCAAAGTTGGGTTTCAATTGATGACAATCATCATGATATGTTAAAGTCTCTATTTGGACTAACCACTAGGTTCTATTGCTAACCAACCTTCTCAAGTCTTTGATAGTGGCATAGTTTGTCCGCCTTTATTGTCAAAATAAGAAAACGGCATACTCTATATCTAACTCTCATAGAATAATCATCATACTAACTAATTCATTTATTTATGGATGGCCATGAAGAAATTAAGGCCCTAATATCTCTATAAAGAACATAATATCATGGATTACAAATTAATAGAGGTGCAGCACTAGGTTGTGTAAAAGTAGAATCATGGAAGCAAAAGAAAAAAAGTGTAAAAAAGAAAGAAGTTGCCAAGGTAATTGTTCAAATTCAAACTAAAAATTTTGTATGCAAATATGGAAATACAGAAGTTCCTAGAAAAATATCAAACAGTGAATTAAAAGCATTGTTGACTATGTTTGCACAAATACTCAAGTTGTGGAAGGCCTATCCCATGAAAGAAAATTCTATAACATACTCGTCATAAGCAACTAGCACAAGGATTATCTGGTGAGTTCTTTACTTATGCATCATATAAAAGGATCAAACTAAAATATATAACCTATCATATTAAGATAAAAAAGCTCATGAAGATCAAGAGATAGACTAGTATGTTAGTGAAAATGAAAGCAAGTAAAATTCTAAATCACTCAGTTATAACATTGAGATCAATAGAAAGAGCAGATAAATGAGAATACTTATTAATATTTTAATTTATTACTACTTGCACATATTAAAAATTGACAAGTATAAAGATTTATATAGATAAAATATAATTATTTAAGTACCTTATACACACATGTATTACTATAATTGAAAAGATATGGTACACAAACTTGGAGAGACACTATATAAAATTCTAAAAATATGGCTATTTGGAACTTGAAGAGACATTCATGGACATTAACCCGAAATTTGCCCCAATACACACACACACACACACACACATATATATATCTATTCCTTTTACAAATATAAGGAAATGGCAACTTCTATAAGGGTCAAAGGACTAATTGGTGAATGACTTTTTGACTCCCTCATAATACTTAGAACATAACCCCACACACTTATTATATTTAGTTTGATTCTGAGTATACACTGACTACACTAAGTTCCATGTTTATCCTTACAAAATGTTATCCCAAAATATAACATGGTAGCATATAAAATTAAGTTAAATTTATAAGTTTAACTATTCAACACCACATCTTAAACTTAAACTACTACTGTATCAGTCACTTCAAAAAGAGCTTGGTGCTTATAGAAGACACCCTCCATGATCATAAGATTTGACATATGCAAGTTCCAACTATTTTTCATTCACGTGATCTTGAATAGAATGGAAGGCATATTAATATGCTTGCACTTTTCATCGTAGAACAAATTTTTGGCCAAATCAACACTAGACAAGTTATCGATTGGATCTTGATAACTTCATTTTAAGGAACTTGAATCTCCTTGACTATCCTCCTTACATTAGTATAAAAATTAATGCCACCATATATTGGCTTCATAAGTAAAGAGTAATAATTTATTGCTTCTTAGAAAATAATGTGAATATCATATCTCTCATATAAAATAAACCTACTAGTACTCTTTCTATCATCAAAGTCTACTCACCAATCGCTATTCAAATACTAGCCAGCTTGCAACCTTCCATCTTGAATATTTTAAAAGATGACTATCATCTCAAACTCCAAAAGCATGATTTGCTTGAAATTTTTAATATTTTATGATTATTAATTTTAATAAAGATCATATCACTCAAGCACCAATTAACCAATAATATATCTCTAGCTCTGTTAGTTTTCATGTAGAGCATGCTCATAAGGATATGGGACATAGCCATTTTATTTGAAGTATCAATTCTACTATACCATATTTTAGGTGCTTATTTCAAGCCATATAGAGCCTTCTTCAACTTTAGGATCATGTCCTTATATCCTTCTTTTAAATATCCTGTGGGCTATTCAACATACACCTCTCCATCAATAGAGCCATTCAAAAAATGCGAACTTGACATCAATTGAAAAAATTATAAAGTATTTTGAGCCACTAAAGAAATAATCAATCTAATAGTTTTATTTGGACAGCAATGTCAATCCCTCATCATAATCATGCCACCAATTCGGCTTCATACTTCTTCATATTACCTTTATGTTCTTTTTTGCTTTGAAAATCCACTTCACACTAATCATCTCTTGGACCTTTTATAAGAGTAGCTAAATCCTATATATTATTATTTTTATTGCTTTAACTTTCTCATCCAATTTTATTTATTATTATGATATACTTATCCAAACTCTATGTTTGAAATCAAAAAGAAGGCAAACAAAGGTTTGCTCAACTATTACCACATAGAGTTCTCTTAGATTCTTCTTTTGTGGACTATGAAAGAGGAAGGATGAGAGGATGGTGATGATGGCAGCAAAGAGTCTTTAAAATCTTTTTCATGCTCTTTGGTCTCTTCCATACTAGTATGTAAATTTTCAACGTATTCTTTATCAAAATCTACATCCCCACTCACATATCATTTATAAGTATTTGGTCAAGCAACTTCTAAATTTGAATCAGTATGGTAGCATGGTACTTGAGAAACATATACTTGGCACTCTTATCATCAAGGTTAACCCTTTTTATTCTGCACATATATATAGGCAATGCTTCCAAACACTTTCAAATGTGATACATTTGGTTCCTCGTCATTCATGCTTTTATGGAGTATTCTCCTATAGGCTTCTAGTTAGCATCTTTTTAACAAATAGATGGTGCAATGCACTATAATGGTCCATAACTTTTGATAGGTTTCTGCTATTTAATATGCTTTAGCCTACATCAAGAACAATCATATTCTTCTTCTAAATTATGTCATTTTGTAGAGAAAAATTGATCTGATCGAGGAGAAGAAAATTTTCTCCATCCACTTAACTCAAATCTCAGAAAAAGAAAATTAGAAGTAGAGATAAGAATTTCGAAAGTATGGTTTAAGTTTCATTTCTTTCTTGATTGTTTTACAAATGAGATATATAGCCTCTATTTATAATAGTAAGATCTATCCTTATATAATTTGGATCAATTTTTTTTTCTAGCTTTTATATGAATATTTGCCCTTACACAATTGGATTGGATTCCTTTTTCTAGTTTTAGTAAGACTCTTTTACTTAAAATAGACGTATTTAGTAGAAATAATCTAAAAAAATTAAAATCTTCAAAATATAGATCTCGACTACTATATCAACTTCGTATTATGTTGCTTCATCGGATTCTTCTTGAATTGAAAGTTATACATAATTAAAATCTTATCCAAAAGAAAAAATTTAGTTGGATAACACGTTTTAGACCCCAAACAAAGTAATTTAAGCCTGATCAATAAAGCCACCACCTCTTAAAAGACATGACATCATGATATAGATCTCATTTGATTTGTTTTAAAAATAAAGATCATCAAAATTGAACATCATATGATCAGATTATGATTTCTGAAAGTTTGGCTTGCGACTCGACTTTCCAATATGATGGATCTTGCTCATGAAGCTTGTCCGACCCATCCATAATAATCACAGTGGTCCACATCTAGACATCTAGTTTGATGATCTTTCTGGATCAGGAATAAGGATCTATCAAAAGATCCTAGAAGTCATACTCTTAACAAAAAATCTTTGAAGATCAAGGTCGTGAATTCACCACCTCGATTTGATCTTATGGCTTCTAATGAAGTAGCCATTTTAGTTCTCTATGGATGCTTTGAACTTCTTGAAAGCACCAGCCACCTTGAGATTTTTCTTTAAGAAGTAAATTCATGTCTTTCTAATATAATCATCAATTGAAGGGAATAACAATGTTTACCAAAAAATTACATATGATTGGTCCACAACATTAGAATGGATGAGTTCAAGTAAACTTTTTGCATAACAAGATACCTTCCTTAGGAAGCTCTTTGTAAAGGATTTGCCAAGATTACATTCTTCACATTATTGCTCCAAATGATCAATATGAGGCAAGCCATTCACCATCTTCTTACTAGATAGCAACTTGAGAGCATTAAAACTAAGATGTCCAGATCTCAAATGCCAAAACTAATTAGTTTCTTTCATGCAAGCATTCAATCATATAGCAATTTCATTTTTGATATTTAGCATAAGCATTCAATTTCTTTTCATCTTAATGTATAAAAGCAAATTATTACTTTGATCTCTTATCATAAGGCTATGATTTTTTGTGTATATCATAGACATTTTTTCTAAGAATGGTCTCATTCTCAAATTACTATTCTTCTATCTAGCACATAATGGACCTTTGAGATAAATTAGTAGCTTTCTTCAGAGAATTAAGATTTTACATTTGCCTTTATAGGATTTTTAATAAATCTCCAAAATAACTTGGCTACCCACAGCTTCATCTATCCCCATAAATATCTTTATTTTTTCACAGATCTAATTGCTTGTGTAGATATCTTGAAACCACATACCTAGCTTGTGAGTTCCATCTTTATCATGTGCTTGCAAATGAATAGGATCTCTTCGTTCTTCTTTATACTTTAATTGGCTTTCTTTTAACTTAAATAGATTCATCATACCAACACTCCAATACATAACAAGCAAGATTTCTATAATTGCAATAACGAACTTTAGACTCACAATATCTTTAGTCTTTAGAAGAACATTCTCTTCCTCAATCTCTTTTAGGGCTATTTTCAACATCATTGTTGCTATACCCACTTTGTCCTCAACTATGCCCATTGGCTCCACCTCAGCCTTGACCATAAACTCAGCTGTAGTCTCTTTTGATTTTTCTTTCCTTCTTTCAAAGAGAATTTACTTTAGAGGACTTGCTCCAATAGCCCTTGCTTCTCCTTATTAGGTTTTGTCCTTAACAAATCATCCAACTATTTAGTGGCTATGATGATGTAACCAAACTTAGCATCTAAGTAGCGTAAAATTTTCTCAACAACTCAAGAATCATTCATCAACTTATTATTTCTTTCAATTGATTGAGAATGGCTAACATTCTTATGAAGTAGTCCAAAATGGACTCTAATTTTTGGTTTACAAGGCTTCAAATTTACCTCATAGGGTTTGGAGGTGAACTTTGTCACCTACAACTATTGTAGGCATTTTGGAGCATCTTCTATACATTTTAAGTAGTAGTGGTGGCAACAACCTTCTCAAATACGACTTTATCTAAGCTTTGCTAAATGAGATAGAGGGCTTTCTTATCCTTTTTTCTTCAATCCCCCAAACTCTTCCTTTGATTTGCCAATAAAGAGGCCTCATCTTGAGGCTCCACAAAGCCTCCATCGAATACCTTCCTAATATTTTGTTAGTTAAGCAAAGTCTCCATTTAGATACACCAATTAAGAGCTGTTGATGAGACAAGGGATTGGAGGATTTCTACATGCCATTGCCAAGCTAGCTTTGATACTACTATGTTGGTGACAGTGGAGTGAGTAGAATTTTAAGTCAGTCTATTTTAACATTGAGGGGAGGAGGAAAGGATAACATAGAAGACTTAATAATATTTTTTATTCAATTATTACTTACCTATACATAAAATGATTGATTACAAAGATTTATATAAATACAATTTGACCCTTCAATATCCTTTACATAAATGCATCATTATAATCTGAAAGATATATTACAAGGACTCTAAGAGAAACCATGTAGAAACTCCAAAAGCCATGATTGCGTGAAAACTCTAAGAAATATGAATGTTAACTAATTGATATATTTATATATGACTTAAGAATTTTTCTAGACTATTTTCTTTACAAAATATGAAGATATGGTATCTTTTACTGAGGGTCAAAGAACTAACCCAAGAGTGACTCCTTGACTCTCTCACAATATTTAGAAAATGACTTGATACACTTACTATATCTACTGTGACTCCCATAATACTTCTACTACACCAAATTACAGGTTTAACCTTAGAAAATATTACCTCAAAATATAACATCATTACATGCAAAATTAAGTTTAGCAATCCAACAAAGGAAGGGAGTGTGGCATGTCAAAATGACTAACTGAAGTGACATTAAGTGTTTGTTCTTACTTCTATTGAGGTAGGGGTGCCACTAAGATTTATGTTGTAAAAACAAAAGTTTCACAGAAATTGTAATCTGAAGATGTTTCCAAAAGGATACAAAGCACAAGCCTAATGTAAAAAACTTTAGATTCCTCCAAAAAAAACTAAATGCATGAAACACTAGAGATTTGAAGATCTCCTTCAACCATCTTCCAGTATCATGCTACCACATAATAATTCCTTAAAGGTTACCATCTAGCCATACAAACTATGACAACAAACTACAATATCAAAGATATCAGCTAGGTGGGGAATCTGAGTTTACAAGAGTTGGGGTGCATATAAAATAGATCTGATTAGGCTCTGAATCAAAAGGCAAGGGGAAACTACAAAATATAATTATAACCTGCCGTTTCCAAGTCTCCTGTATGAATTTTTATGAACAATCTCTTTGGAGTTCCCTTGCCATTTTTCTAAAATCAACAGTATCTTGTTCTTCTTTTCTTAACCATGAAGAACCATTGGCAACGAAAAAGAAAAAGTATATCTATAAGTAGAGATGATTTTACATGAAAAAAAGAAAGAAAAAATGAACAGTGACTTGGAGGTCAATACATCATTTGGATAAGAGAAAGAGGATCAAAAGGAGGAAGAAGAATAATAGCATCTGGTGTTACAGGAAAAGAAAATGAAAGGGGAAAGTTTACAATTACGTCTTTTTTTTTTTTTAATGTTCTTCCCATTATGTATGAAATCTTAAATTGAAAATGCTTTCACTAGATGATGATAACTTAATCCAACTTTTGTGATGTTGAAAATTTTATATGTTAAATTGCAGATACCTTGAGACTTTTTCAGTAAATGAAATCTGAGACTTTGACATTTAAATGAAATCTGAGACTTTGACATTTAAATGAAATCTGAGACTTTGACATCACACTAAACTCAGAATTACAAAATAGAGCTTCAACGTAATTAATTGCCAAGAAAGCAACAGAAATGACTGAAACACTGGAAAAGTAGCAAGAATTAAAGCATAAAGTAATGGTCAAATCAGAGAATATTGAGCATGGAAACGACCATGCACAGGCTCTACCGCACAACCTTGAACCGAATGGTCATTACCACGTCCATATGAATAATCCACACACGAAACCTAGACAACCTAAAGACCAGAAAACAAAAGTAGTAGTCGTGAAAGACTTAAAAACAACCCACTTTTCTCCAAACAACCCACTTTTCTTCACAGAAAACACGACTGATGGGCATCTCAACCTAGATTTCATGTCGTAGTTACTCGAAAAGACCGTTTCTTTAGTATTTTTTTCTTGACCCGGAAGAAACCTTGAACAATCGAACAACATAAATTTCACAGCATGAAAACGACAAAACCGGCAAACTCTAAAAGTTTCCAAAAGATTTCTAACGAAGATCGGAGGAAAGAAACCTAGGACTTTCGAGCAGGCGTCGGAAAGCTAGCGTACTATTCCTTACAACCGCCAAAAAAGTACTAAAAAAGTCCCAGCTTTACGAAGAGAAAACTGTCAAAACCCATCTAAGAGTGAAAGAAAGAGATTTGAAGGAAATTATAAAAGGAAGACAGCAGATCTGAGAAAAAACACAAAACCCTAACCCTTAAAGCTAGAGATGGTGCAACCAGAACACCATCTTTCCACGGATCTGATGCTCTGTAACTCATTAAAAACCTTAGATCACTCCGCTCCTCAGTACGAGAAGAAAACATAAATCAAAGCCAAAGAGTGCCGTTTTTATAGATCACCGGTTTCTTTCTCAGCGGATCTGGCCTCCTTTCCATCGTTTCACCAAAGCGGAAACCTAGCACTAGAACCGCAACTGGAACACTCCCTCCCCCAAGATCTAAAACGGGAACAGATCAAAACCAAGAAAGCTAACAAACATACAAGGCGTCTCAACCAAAAAAGCATCTGAAAAGAACTTTTTTTTTTCTCCTTTTTCACCCAGTTCTCGTCCTCTGCCTACTACCTGGAGCTGCTGCAGAACTCGTAAAGCTTCCCGCGGTTGGAGAAGATGATGAGAGCGACCTCGGCGTCGCAGAGCACGGAGAGCTCGTAGGCCTTCTTGAGGAGCCCATTCCGCCGCTTCGCGAAGGTCACCTGGCGATTGATCTTGTTCTCGATTCTCTTCAGCTCCACCCTTCCCCTCCCCATCTCCTCTCCTCTCTCTCTCTCTCTCTCTCTAAGA
>KE504810.1:527203-539702 GCA_000441515.1 Elaeis oleifera | reverse complement strand
ATGAATGAATGTGATACAGGCATTCTACTTCACCTAATCATGTCTTATTTACATTAATTAATATGATGCTATTTTTTTAGACATGCTAACCAGTTAGAGCACAATTTCGTTACAGTACAGCTACCGAATCATAATAACTGTTGTCAAGATGGATGGCTATCAAATAAAATTATCTTATATGCCATATAAGATACATTCGTGTTAATAATAACCTTCCATTTTCTAGTAGTGCTCATGAAATATTATACAGTATTTTGTGGTGCAAATAGTGTGCTTCGAAGTATCAAAATATTCATTACTAAATTTTAAGAATTTGCCTAGTTGATGAATTTTTGTCCAACCATGGAAGCCACGTATTTCCATGGCATAGTTTTGGTACTCTCCACCCATTTGCTTGAGTGTAGTGCAAGCAACTTCTTCGACATTACTCCGTTAAAAAGTAGCTACTAATTTCTGTCGCAGTCTCATGGCTGTACAGTATGGCTTCTTTTCTAAAGCCTAACCAGCTAGTGTCCACTTGATGTTAACACTTAGGTTGGCTATACCATTAAATCATGGCTTCAATGTGCTTAGATTTGATCTCCTATCCATCTAAAGTGTTTAATTTTAATATGGTGCGTCATCCTAAAGCAACCCTATGCAGTTTGTGACACATGGTGTCTGATCTTTAGATCATGGGTTTAAGGGTGACTTACCCAGCATCCAATGAAACCAGTTTCGGTTAGGTTTGAGGTCCTCTCAACTACTATAGAGTTCAATTCAATTATGATGCAAATAACTCATTAGAATTAAGATATTATTAATTTTCGAGTCTTTTGTATTGGATGTCTTTGCAGAAATATAACTTTAGTTGTATTTGTTATTTAAGGATATGGAATAGGTGAAAACCCAACTTTATTTAGCATAATATGCAGTCCAAGCAACCTTGCAGCCGATTCCCTATGACTCGATGACGTAGCATACACAAACCAACAGCATATAAATATATCAAACATTGCATATTGAAAGGGAAGAATCTTGGTGATGCTTATGTACTCAAGGGTCCATCCAAAACTTGATTAGATTTTAACATGGTATAAGATTTCATGATTCTCTTTATCCGCCAACCCCATAACACTCTCACTTACAGTCTGATATGGCTTGAACCTAATAAATCAGCCAACCAATAGGAGCATGTCAAGTGGCCACCCCTAAATGCACAATAAAGACCATTAAAACCTATTAACAAGAGACGATTATAGCTCGGCCCCATAAAAGCATGTTGTCTGTGATGTGCATAATATGTATGCAGTTACTACACACCAAGCAGTTAAGCATCTGTCTGTTCTTTTCGAAAACTGACGCCAACCGTCACTCTATATAAACCAAACCTAAAGGACCTCCAAGAATTCTCATACCTACACTATCTTCTACTTGATATCACTCGGATCTCCGCTATTCCCTTCTAGGCTTACTATCACTTAATATCTATCTAAACAAAAAATGATTGACCAGATTTTCTTTAGTCCTAGTTTTAAAGAAAGTCTATCTAATTAAACATGGTGTGGAGAGGGATGAACTCCAGTGGAATTTCAATAGACTTTGTATACAACTTAGAGATCAAATCCTTTCCACATTAGGCCACGATGGTTCGAGAAAGCAAACAAAAAGATAGGGTTTCATCTGACCTCTTGGAGAAAGGGTTTTCCATACTGATGAGCTCTCAGATGGAGCTCGATCTAGATGCTTCTACTGAGGCATCGTCTAGCTGACTAGTGGTGCCTGCTGGGAAGAAAAAGGGTGTATTCATCGCCCATTTGGTCATCCATCGACAACCTTCCAGATGCTTCTATTGAGGCTTCACACGATAGGCCAGTGATGTTTGTTGGGAAGGGAAAGGGCGGCTTCATTGCCCATTCGACCATCCATTGACAACCTTCTGGCTGCTTCTGCAATCCCCTATTGTCGACCATCTGTAGTACCTACTTCAAAGAAAAAGGGTAGCTTCATCGCCTCCACGTCGCGCATGGAGACTCCTTCGGAAGTCAAGTGGACTTGGTCACCGGTTGTCCAGGGCAACCACCATTTCGATGGAAAATGGGCTGTGCCAGTAAGGATGATATACGAGCGCTTAAGAAAAATTTACAGACCGATCGTCTTCATTGATATAGAGCTTCAGAGAACTTCTCAGAGATGCAATTCTGCCATGGTGGGCAAATTTTTGGATAAGATCTTCCTTTGGACTTTCTTCAGTGAAAACTGAAAACTGATGGGCTATCGATGGCGATTTCCAAGTTCTCCACTATTCGAGGGCTTCTTTTCATTTTGTTCCCTTCTGAAGAGATCAGGTCCAAAGTTCTAGAGTGGGGCCCTTGGTCGCTTGCTGGCCAGCTTCTTGCTTTGCAGGTCTGGCGCTCCTCTTTTAAGCTAAATAAAGATTCTATCTCTACTATTAATGTTTGGCTTAGAATGGCAAACCTAATGTTGAATGTCTGGGATAAAGATTTAATTATGAAAATAGCTTGTAAGGTTAGCAAGCCAAATTTTTAGATGAGTGAACTGTAAATTGTACCCATATAGGATTTGCTCATGTGTGTGTGACCTTGGATCTCACTAAATCTCGATGTCCGAGCACTAAAATTCAAATTAAGGATGAGGCCATCTGCCAAAAATTTATCGATGAAGATCTTCCTAATCTTTGTTATGGTTGTGGTAAACTACAAGTCATTCTAGATACTTGTAGTTGTGGGGCCTCTGTCACTTCTACTGGTAAACTTTTGTACGGCCCTTGGATTCGAGCTTCTAGAGTTTCAGTATCTCCTGATGCGTCTAAGCAAGAATGCAGATCGCCTACTCCATCTGGAGTGGTAAAGCCTTCTAATGGGTCATGATAGATCATGCGGAAAGGCTCATCAAAAAGCTAGCCTTGTAGGAAGGTAGTGTTGCTGGAAATATGTCTGCTAGTCCTGATCAATCCCGATTTGCCCCTTTGATCAACCAAGATGATTTGGATTCTTTGGGCTCTGCACCCATGGGCATCCACTACTTTCTTTACAGTCGGATGTTTCAAAGGAGAAGCGTAAGCACTATCCGATCAAATCCCTAATTCTAATCAATCACCTGAGTCTGAATCTCCACCTCAAACCAAGATTATTGTTTGGGAAGAATAGGCTGTTGATTTGACTTCTAAGTCTTCTCTAGCCCTGGTTCCATATGTGATGGGCCCTAGTAGGAAGGAGGTTTGGCATCCTATGATCAACCCTGGTTCAACGAGTCAGCTGGAAGGATCATCTGGGGATGCCGCTTCACTTCTTGCTATGAGTCCTAATGTTGGTTCCGCTGTCTCCACTCAATCATCTATTGTGTCCGATATTGTGCAAAATCCTTCTATTATAGCTTCTACCCCATCTTCAGATCAGACTTATATGCATCTCGATGTGGCTACTATTTCTCAACCATTTGTTTCCACTATTGACAATCCTGTTGATCATGCTGGACTGGTTGCTTAAGTGTCACAAGCACTGAACACTCAATATATTGTGTCTACTGTTGACACTCAATCTGAGTTTTCCACTTCGACTATTTCTCAGGGTGTTGATAAGGTGTCATCGATCATCTTCCTCTTCAGTTCAATAAAGATGCTTATGTGAAATTGTCAGGGAGCTATCAGGCCCTCATTTCATAAATACTCTAAACTATTGTTAAATAAAAATAGACCGGATATTTATGATTTTATTAAAATAAGAGTCGATATAAATTCTCTATCTCGAATTCAGTGATTGTTTGGACCTTAGTAGGATGTTTATATGATTCCCTCCAAAGGTTTATCTAGAGGAATGATAGTATTATGGCATAAAGATCTTGGTCGGATCACTTTCACCTATGTTGATAGACAAATTTATTTAGGTATCATCTCTTCTCCTGATTTAGCATCCTAGATTTTGGGCATAGTATATTAGAGTACTCATGATTTGACTCATTGTTCCCTCTGGCAAATGCCTACTCATGTTTTTGCTTTAGGGGTGCCTTCCCTCCTTTCAAGGGACTTCAATTGTCTTCTACATTCTAATGATAAAGTTAGAGGGAAGTCTTTCCATCTTGACCGGGATATCAAAGAATTTCAGACTTTTGCCTCCTCCAATGGCCTAATTGAACTTAGGTTTGTTGATCCTAAATTTACTTAGTGTAATAATCAAAAGGGGTTGACAAGGATCTAGGAACAACTTGATCGTAGCTTTGTAACTAAAAATTGGTTCGACATATTTTCTACCTCTGAAATTCAGCATCTTGTTCAGTTTGCTTCTAATCATTGTCCTCTATTGCTCACAGCCAATACTCATACTCAGCGTTCCCATCCGCCTTTTAGATATTTTAAATTTTAGATGTGTTATCTTGATTTTCAGCATTTAATTTAGAAATATTGGCGAGGTCATGAGGACTTATCTCCTACTGAGAGGCTATCTTTTTTTTTATTAAAACTTAAAGAAAAGATTATTCAATGGAGTAAATTTAAAGTATTTAATCTGTTTAAAAAAAGAGAGGAATTATATAATTGAATTCGGTATTTACAAAATCTAGAACCTCAATTTGGCTCTTTATCACATGACAATCATATTTTCCTTCTACATTTGCTCCAAGAATATAATCATGTCTTATCCATGCAAGAACGTTATTGGAGACAAAAATCCTATGTTCAATAGCTGAAGGAAGGGAACATAAACACTAAGTTTTTTCATAGAAGCACCATTATTCATAATAGTAGAAATTGGATATCTACTCTTAATCTGAATCAGGGTAGTGGTGTTATGAGGAAATTAAAATCAAAGTAATTTTACAAAGATATTTTCAGTCTAGGTATAATCTTGTACATTTGTCAGATGATATTTGGCTTCCCCAAACACCTAGAGTGTTATCCTCTATTCAACAACAAAATCTGATTTCTCTAGTAACGGAAGATGAGATAATTGCTACTCTACAATCTATGAATCCAGATAGTTTTGCGGCCTCTTTTTTTTTCAAAATTTCTAGCATATTGTAGGAAAAGATGTGGAGCAAGCGGTTCTTACTTTCTTTCGAACTTTATCTATGCCAAGTTCATGAAAAAACACATTCCTTGTTTTGATTCCTAAAACTCAACATCCTTCTATGCCATCTGATTTCTGTCTAATAAGTCGGTGTAATATGGTTTATAAGCTAGTGGCAACTATTCTGTTGAATCAAATCAAACCTTTGATGATAGATCTGATTTTTATTAATCAAGAAGCCTTTATTAGGAGAAGATCCATAATGAAGAATATTTTAATTGCTCATGAAATCATGCATTCTCTGATTCATGCTACTCTATCTTGAGGACTTTTAATGATTAAAGTTGATATGGAGAAAGCATATGATCAGGTGCAATGAGCTTTTCTTTTTAAGGCCCTTAAACATTTCAATTTCTTGGATCACTTTATTCATTAAATAACAGCTTGTGTGCTAACCCCCAATATGCTTTGCTTGTTAGTGGTTCCACCATCGATTGGTTCCCAGCTTCATGTGATCTTCATCAAGGCTATCTGTTATCTCACTTTCCTTTTTTGCTTTGCTCAAAAATATTTTCTCTCTTTGCAAGCTATAGTCCACTCAAATCTTTTTCATCCTTATATTCTAGAGTGCAATGGATCTCGTATTTCTCATCTATTCTTCGCAGATGATAGTCTTCTTATTACTAAAGCGAAGGTCCGTGATGCTCTTACTCTAAAATAATTATTAGATGTATATTACCGTTATTTGGGCCAAACAGTGAATACATCTAAATATTTATTATTACAAGCCCTTTGATTAACCATAATATAAAGCAAACAATTACCACTATTTTGGTATGACTTGTAAAAGTGATGTTTGGAAGTATTTGGGTGTTCCTATAATAGATTCCAAATTGCAAGCATTAGATTTTAATTTATTACAGGCAAAATTTTGGCTAAAATATAATCTTGAAAGTGGAAGACTCTATCCTTTGCTGGTAGAGCTACTCTTATTCATTTAGTTCGTGCTTCTGTACCAATCTATACCATCGCTTCTATATCTGTCCCACTTTCTGTTTTAGGTTACATTGAAAAGAATTCCGAGCATTTCTCTGGGGTTACTCTATTAGTCATCGTCGTACTCCTCTTATCTCATGGGAGATCATTTGTACTTCTAAAGATGTTGATGGGCTGGATTTCTATTCAGTTCAACAGAACAATCTATCTTATTGGAAAATTGGCTGCAAAATTGGTTTTGCAATCCTTTTCTTTGTGGGTTCAATTAGTTTGCTTGAAATATAATTTTCATCATACCTAGCTGTCTTATCATCTACCTGCCCATTATTCTCATATATGATGTAAAATTTCTACTATTGGACAAGCCATTCAATTTCAGTTTAAGTGGTTAATTAATAATGGTGCTTTAATTAATATGTGGAAGGATCCTTGGTTATCTAATGTACCATTTTCTCGTTGGCCCTTTTTTGTGAATGTGAAAATTAATTTGGAGGCTTACATCATTTAATTTTGCCTAACAATACTTAAAATATTCTTCTCTTAGCTTTCCTATTTAATACTGAAATGATGACTGCCATTATAGCTTTACCTCTTGTGCAGGCTAAACAGCCTGATTAGTTGGGTTGGGCTAAATCTAGATCCATATCAATCTCCTCCCAAGACATTGCCACTATCTTTAATATAAATAGATCCTTATTATCTAATTTCTATACCAAGTGGATTTGGCACTTACATGCGCCTAAGTGAGTGAAATGTTTCTACCGAAAACTATTTTGGCAGCGTTTACCTACAAGGAGCTATTGTTATATAGGAATATTTTACATTCTGATTCTCTTGTATGTGATTTCTGTCAAAGTTATTTGGAGGATTGCCAATATGTAATAATTACCTATGTCTTTGCTCAAGAGTGTTGGTGCCTTATAGGCTACCAATTTGCTTGCCCCATTCCTTCTTCTTTGCTAGATTTATTAACATATTTAGCACATCCAAGGGTAAGAAAGGAGGGAAAAGCAGTGGCAGCTTATATGACATCTCTCATTTGGTATGCTAGAAATCAGAGAATCTTCAACACTCAACTTATCTCACCAATGTATCTTATTAGGTTATATGTCTGCTTTATAATGATCAATTCTCTCCATCCCTATCTTCCTCAAATGAATTGTCATCCCATTCAAGGAACTGGGTAACCTTTGGCCGCATAAACCGCACTCTTTCTCAAACTTAATCTCATGGTTACCCCCTTCCTTGGGGATACTCAGCTTAAATTTTGATGGAGTAGTTATTTCGGACAAAGCAGCAGGTGGTTTTATCATCCAAAATCATGAAGGATCAATTCTTGTCATTGGTGGTAAACTTCTTCTTTCTTCTTCAGTCCTTTTTGTTGAACTTATTGGACTCTGGTTAGGGATCAAATATGTTGTCACCCACTATCATACTTCTCGAATTTGGATTCAAGGTGACTCCTCCATTGTTATCTCTTGGTTTAAGGATATACAACACAATAGAATGAGTCATTCACCTTGGATGCAAGACATCAAATTATGGTTTGCTAATTTTCAATTTATTAAGATCTCTCATATATGTCGGGAAGGAAATTAGGCAGCTGATTGGGCTGCTACCCATGCTTTAGCAGGTGACTTTTCTTTCATTCCAATCACTTGCATCAGTATCTTGATTTGCTCCAAATATTGAAGGCAAATGCCAATTATGATCTTTGCTCAACAAGACCTATTCTTCATTTGGTAATCTATCTTAATTCACCGATGCATTCTATCGAAATTTGGTCACTGTATAATGGTGGTGATGGACGGGGGATCATCAGTTCTTTCTTCAAAATAGGACTGGTACAATATCTGTACAGAGATTGCGTTAACAGATATTAACAACAGAGATTGCCCACATATATGCATTGTGTTCTCAAATTACCTGTTGGTTTGGGTTCAACTATGTATGTGATGGTGGGCTTATTAATCTATGAACTATTAAATGTAATAGTTTGAGAAAAATAAGATTTATTCAATATGAAATGAACTCAAGTACAAGATGACTTGATACAAAAAAAGAAAGCACATGCCCCTATATATAGAGAATGGAAGGATACAACTCATCACACAAGTCACTAATGAAAAGACACATCTTTTAATCTAAAAGATACAACCCTAAAGAGAGACACATCTCTAATCTAAAAGGCATAACTTTACGAGAAGACACAACCTTTCAACAAAAAAATTAAGAAAATTATAATAAACAAGCTTATACTCTAACATTCTCCCATAAGCTTGTTTATGCACAACTACCCTCATCTTCTTCAATTGGGTCTTTATAAACTTGGAGCTCTTCTTGCAAATCTTTCTTTTCTGCAATTAGCCTTCTAATCTCGCATGCTTGTTCATTGACTGCATTCTCCAAGGATTTGTTTTCAATATTTAGTGTCATGTTTTCTTTTTCCAAGAAAATATTTGCTTTTTTCATATTTGTCACCAAAGTCTGTGAATAATTGATATTATTCATAGGCCAATAAGAACCTATAATTCTCTTAAAAGCATATTCTGCGGCATCTTATTCGGCATTCTTTTTTATCGATCTTATGTTTTCTATGTAAAAATTTCACATACTTGAACTATAGAATAAAATTTCGGCAAATGATCTAATCTTTTCTTGAAAGTTAAATATTGTGGTAATGATTAGTGGTGTTTTTGATAGAATTTTTGAAGTAAATTCTTATAGGAAATTTTCATTGCCTCCTCCATACTTTTATTTTGTAGCCATAAGAACTATCTGATGAGTGAAACTTGGTAAGCATTCTCTGGTATTTTTTATAGACACTCACTAGTAATTATCTTTATCCAACGGATACAAAATAACCATTCTTTTCAAAAAGACACAGAGTAAATATCACAACTCCCTTTATCCTAGAAACATAACCTTTTTAAAAATTATCTTTGCAATGATCTCTGTGCCTCTTTTTTTCAAAAATTATCTTTTCTCTTCTAAACTTTGCACCGATCAACCTTTTGTGCATCGGTCAACCTGATTAAACCATTTTTTCTCTTTTACCTCCTTTTTTAAATCATACTCCAAGTCTTTCTTTAATCGAGTCTTGTCATTTGATTTAGAGCCCACAGTACTGTTGTCGTCTACCCACCTGCCTCTTTTTCTTGGTATCATTGGCACATCACTTGAATTTGTAAGTCCATTTCTTATTTTTCCCAATATGATTCTCAGGCAAATACTCATCAACAGTCTTATGCTTCCTAGGGTGGGTTATAGGGCCATTATTTGGAGCACTAGAGTCCAAAGACATCTCCAGTATGTTAGGATCCAAAGCACTTCCACTTTCAGACTTGACAATCCTAAGCCTTAGGTCCCTTCTCTTCAAAGTAGGCCTTGTAGCAATATTTGGTGCTGAACTCAGCTGTCCAACAAGTTTAACAGTACCTAATTGATGATTACTTGAGCTTTCTGGACAAGTAACACTGTTGGTAGCAACCTGAATCTGACTATTGGCTAACAAACTAGTGACTTCATCCTGAGCATTATCTTTATCATTATCCTCCTCAGAAGTGTAGGGCTTGGGAGCCGGTTACTTGCAAAAAAATACTCCTGTTGATAAGATGAAATAGGCTTGAAACCATCTGTTATGTAGGGATGAGGTGCATCATCTTCAGTTGCAATATTCTTTGATGTTATTGGCTCAGTGAATACAACTGTCCCAATTCCAAAATAATTGGTTTACGTATAGGCAATGATGGAGCACTCTCACGTGTAGGTGAGGGAAGGCTTTCTTCATCATATTCTGCATGAAGATTCAGCAATGGACTAACCATTCTACCTCTTGAGATCGTAGGTGTATCTAACTTAGACAGATCGGCCTTTATGTGTTTGCTGCCTATAGAACTATCTGCAAGTGAGTTCTCAGATGAAACCAAACTATGAAAAGAGATATCAGAGTGTTTTGCTAGATGAGTTGTATCATTTGTATTGGTGCCACTCCCAGCATGTAACTCACTCTCTTTATCAGGGCACTTTGTCTCTACAAATATTGGCTTCAATCTTTCAATAAAATGATACAGGCACAAACAGACACCATGACATAATATTAATTCTTTTTCAAACATGCTTAATAGCATCTTCAATCTTGGTTTTATATTAATGGAAAACATTCAGTTCTTTGATATGTACTTTTATAATTATCCTTTTGTTCTTATCCTTCAAAGTTAGGATAGAGTCTTCCATGTGAACAGTGTAACTTTTCTTCAATAGTTGTCCAATAATTCGTATGTTGTTCCTTAACTTGGGTACATAATATACATTTGAGATATACTCTTGTTCACCACTCTTAGATTTAAACATGTATTTTTTTTCTTTCATAATTACTTTTGATGAATCATCAAATTTTATATTACCATGTACATCCTCCATTTCAACAAATAGTTCATTGTTACCACACATATGATTTGAAGCTCCGAAACCAAGAAACCATATATTTTGTGGATCTTCAACAGCTTCTTGGCATGTGAGTAGAAGTATAGTTTCTCCTTCTTCTTCTTCTATTATATCAGCGATGTAGTTGTTCATTCTTTCAGTATTCTTATGCCAACAATCTTTACTGTAGTGTCTATATTTTTTATAATTATAGCATTGGATATTAGTTTTTGCACCACCATACAAACCTGGGCATCCATCTATCTGGTGGCAATCTCACATCATGGATTGTAACCACCTCTGTTGCTATTCTGTCGGTCATGATCATATCTCTTTTGATTTTATTTTTATTATTACTTTCTCCATAATTTTTGCCTTTTCGATAGTCAAGTTTTAATTTAGATTTGAGGATTTGTTCTATTGATTAATCTTCAAATTTCTTTTACAATCTTTGCTCATGTACTTGGAGGGATCCCGTTAGTTGATCGATGGAGAGGGACTCGATGTCTTTCAACTCCTCTATGGCAATGACGATGTGCTCAAACTTTAGAGTTAATGAGTACAAAATCTTCTCTATAATTCGAACATCTTCAGATATTTCATCATTTCTCTTCATTTGATTCACAAGAATCAAAATCCAAGAAACATAATCCGCAACATTTTTGGACTCCTTCGTGCAGATGCCTTCAAACTCGGCTTGCAAGTTCTGCAAAAGAATCCGCTTCACATGCTCATCTCCTTTGAAGATAGTGGCGAGGATATCCCATGCTTCCTTACTTGATACTGCTTCAGTAATTTTCTCAAAGGAAGACTCCTCCATTGCTTGATAAAGAAGAACAAAGTCTTCTTATCCTTCCTTCTTGCATCTTCCAACTCATTTCTTTGATTTGCAAAAAGACCAACTTTTTCTTGAGCCGTGGGTTCATGACACCCATTATTGATGATCTCTCATGGATCTTGAGATCCAAATAATGCTTTCATTTGAAGAGACCAATTTTCATAATTTTTTTTGAAAATTTTGAAATTTGAGGTTGAAAAAGATTGGTGGTCATTTTCCTTGACAGAATCTCCCCTTTGCCTTGGCTCTAATACCAAATGATGGTGGGCTTACTAATCTATGAACTATTAAATGTAATAGTTTGAGAAAATAAGATTTATTTTAATATGGAATGAACTCAAGTACAAGATAACTTGATACAAAACAAAAACACATGCCCCTATTTATAGAGAATGGAGGGACACAACTCTTCACACAAGTCACTAATGAAAAGACACATCTTCTAATCTAAAGGACACAACCCTAAAGAGAGACACATCTCTAATCTAAAAGATACAACTTTATGAGAAGACACAACTTTTCAATAAAAAATTAAGAAATTACAATAAACAAGCTTATACTCTAGCAGTATGTCTACCGGTGATACACAACTTATTATTTATCCATTGCTCCTTGATGTGCATTTCATCAGGAATGATTCATATTATGTCACTACTTTCATGTGCACGTTTATCTTCGATGGTGGATTTGGTCTACAGCTGCATTACTTGCGTGCTTCTATTCTCTGGTCAGAATTCAGTAGGGTTTATTGATATAAAGCATTGTTTCAAATCTTCTTATATTTTGGATCATCCAGGGCTATTTCTCAAGGGTCTTCATCAGCTCCATAAACCCAGTTGCCACTTGTTATTGGTTTATATCATCTAATCCATCACTACTATGTATATGTACATGCACTTTCTTTTGGGATTGGTTCTTATTTTGGTTACAGTTTCTGGTTATCTTTGTAATTGTAAATCTATTTTGGGTTGTATACTTAACTGTTCTATAGCATGTTTTGGTTAAGGTAATACAGATTTGCTCTTTTCAAAAAAAAAAAAAAAAGCTTTCTAAATTCTCTCAAGGACTTGAGCCAGTAAGCAGCCAGTTGCCAAGTTCAAAATCAGTGGAGAGGATGGGATATTTTGGTTTCCAAATTTTGTTGGAGAAACTTGTGGGAACCTGAACGGAATGCCAGGGTATTCATAGATAAAAACAAGACATCTTTTTTTTTCCCTTACAAACTTCGTTGGAGAAA
>KE504810.1:511300-527183 GCA_000441515.1 Elaeis oleifera | reverse complement strand
AAAACAAGACATCTTTAAAGGTTATTGGAAGCACATGATCCCTAAAGTCTAGTAGCTTGAAGAAGGATCTACCTGTTCCAAAGCTCCCTAAAATCAACATTTCTTCCTCCTTGCTATCACAAGAAAAGAGACCAGGAAAATTTGGCATGATGACTATGCAAAAGCTAGCCTGGTAGGCTGTTAAATCTGCCCAGGTTGATACATGCTCAAAGTATTGGATGGACTTGATTTATGGATTAATTGCCTTTGCCTGACCAACAAACAACCTTTGCTTGGGCTTGAGGGTGGGACCAAAAGGTCATATTCTAGGTTTAACATCAAAGATAGTAGTCCGAACAAACTCCACATGTCAGTTGCACCTTCGTGCGATGGGGCAATTTTGTCAAAAATTGTGCGGCTCTTGGATCTTTTGACAAATAGTTTACAGGAGTTCCCAAGCAGTGTTGCAAAGGACCTAATGGCGAAGTAGGGCAAAGGCATTAGCGAAGGTAGCCGCTCGCCATCGGATTCCGATGGCAGGGAAGGAATGAAGACTCGGATGGCCCAATGGATGGTGCACAAAGTTAGTCCGGAGGAGGTGGAGTAGCTTCAGAGGTTTTTTACCATGGTCTTAGGGTTCCCGGAGGCGAAGATGGTGAAGCCTCGAAAGAAATGGGAGGTGTCTCGATGCTGGTCCGAAGTCTTAGTCAGCGGGTGCCGATGGAATGGATCGTGAAAGAATTCAGGATTAGGGGAAAACTACAAAATGATCCTGATTCATTCACCTTGGTTGAAGATCATCATTTGATTCGATTTATATCTGTGGAGGATTACAGGGGCATGGAGCCCTAGGTCTCCGACTTTATCCCAGGTACCAACATTGTTCATCATAGTGTGATCTGGGCGCGGCTTCCTGGCCTACCGATGGAATACTAGGAAGCAGACATGCTGGTGGAGATCGCATCAAAAGCTAGGACTTCGGTGGTGTTGGATCACTTCATGGATAAGCATCAGAAAATTGGCTTTGCCAGGATTAGGGTGGAGCTTGATTCGATGGAGCCGCTAAAGCTTGGTGTCTTGACCATGGGGCAACAAGGGCTCTTATGGCAGACCTTCGTTTACGAGAACATCCCGATCGTGTGCTATAAGTACGACTGACTAGGTCACGGTGATGAAGATTGCAGTTTCATGATGGAGATGAAGGCATGCAAGGGCCACACGCTGCGACCTGAAAATTTTGCAAGAGTCCGATGATCGTGGAGGGTTCTCAACAGGAGGCAGATCCTTTGCCCAATGTGACTTGATCTTGCCTTGGGCCATGGGTTGCAGTGTCATGGGTTCACCAACCATGCCCAGATAGGGTTCCGACAAAGCCCAAGAAGTAGGCAAATCCCTACATGTCTTCCTTCGACCCAAGTTTGTCCCCCTCTCGTCTGGGTTCATCTAAACAACCAGTGATCTCCCCTAGCTTGCTGTCAGATTTTGCTGGTTGGTAGAAGCCATCGAAGGTAGCCCGACGATGTTCACTAGTGAAGAGTTAGGATGGTTCGGACTTGGATCATGCGGAGTGAGTTAACTCAATGAACGAGTTCTAATTGTTGGGTAACTCAGACCTAAAATTGATGGAGTTTGCTATGGGCTCGGGAGACGTGGCCAACCCAACAGACCATTACCTAACTTATGTTAGTGGACTAAGGCTGAAATGGTCATGGAGTCCAGCCCGTAGGCCAACCCAAGCGAGTTCATCGAAAAGCTCCAGTGGGGAATTCTCAAAGGCGCTCAGATCGGTGCCAAAAGGGGTGGAGTTGGAAGCAAATGGTGATGGAGCTCATTGGATTCCACGGTTGTCTAATGGTGATGTCGCTGGGGCCCCAAGCTAGTGTTCGCCGCCACTTCCGATGCGTCTTCTGGATCCACATCCCATAAGGGAGTTTTGTGGAGAGCTCAGAAGAGAAGTCTTGAGAGTCATAGCATGGGAAGGAGCTCGAGGAGGTGGTTCCACAGTCCAAGGGGATGGAGCTATTTCTCAGCATGATTTGGAGATGGGATGCTTGATTGAAGCTTCGATGGCATGCCATGATGACTAGTGGGCCACCTAAAGCAGGCCTTGGAAGGAGGCCATGATATATCTACCTTGAAGATTGATGTGGCCAGATCTGTGGATGATGGAGGGGCTTTGGCAAACTTGATCTGAGGCCCTACACCCTCCTGTTCTGATGCACAATGAATGTGCTACTTTGAAACGTGAGGGGTGCGGGCAAACTATCTTTCCTCTCCACCTTCCGAAGAATGATGCATCAGCATGCTTCGGATCTTTGTGTCTTGATGAAGATGAGGCTATCTGGGCCTAGCCTTGCTCAAATTCAGAGAAGGTTCCCACCTAGCTAGAGGTTATATGTAGTGGAATCCCAAGATTTGTCGAGAGATATTATTATTCTTTGGAAGGCTGGTGTTGCCTCTGTAGATATTTTCATCGATGTTCTCAACAAGTGATTGTTGTGATTATTGAAATAAATAGTTTACTTAGATTTTGTCTGGTGTCTATGCTAGTACTGAGTATAGAAAATGACGTATCTTGTGGTAGGAGGTATTGACTTTGATTGCCTAGGGGGTTCCGTTGGTGGCTGGAGGTGATTTCAATCGTATTCTCGGACCTCAACAGAAAGGGGGTAAACCATATATGGAGGAAATGGAACATAGGGAGTTTAGGAATTTCATAAAAGCAAATGGCTTGATTGACCTTGGCTTCATAGGTCTGCAATCTACTTGGTGTAACAACCACTATGGTGGGGCCAGGGTGTGGGAGAGAATTGATCAGGTCCTTGCGACTACCAATTAGATTCAGCACCATTCAGCTTATATGATTCGGCACCTTCTCAAGATTGCCTCTGATCATTGTCTGATTTTGTTTGATATAGATACGGTCATCTCCTATTGGAGCCCTTTTTGGTTTGAAAATTTTAGCTATTCTATCCTCAATCCTGGGATATTATGAGGAAGGTTTGGAGGATGCCGATTTGGGATGATGCCAGATACTGGGTGTCCCACAGATTTGACATGATGAGGAGGTGGCTGTTGAGGTGAAACATGGTGGAGGAGGGTGACATTTTTCGATGGGTTGAGGGATCGAGGCTTCTATATCGAATCTCCAAGAGCGTGAGGATCGAGAGGGCGGGCTCACAGATTATGAGCTAACTGACCTCCGATGCATGTTTTTTGCCCACCACTCTCCTTTAAGATAACAGAAGGTGTTCTGGAGGCAGAAGTCAAGGATGCAATGGACCAAAGAAGCTAGAGATCGAAATATGAAATTCTTTCATCAAGCTACTATTATTTGAAGGCATAGGAACCATATCAGGATGCTCCGGGAGGCTAGAGTCCGTGGGTTACTAGTGATGAAGCCTTGGGTTCTTCAGGTCTAGATGGACTATGCCGCTAGGAGAGCTAATCTTTTTGACCTCCGCCACCTAGCAATTTAGTCTCAGAATAGAAGAATAGAGATCTTATTAGGCCTGTCTCTGAGGATGAGGTGCAGAAGGCACTCTGATCCATGACAGAGGATAAGGCCTCTGGACCTGATGGTTTTTCTCCACTCTTCTTTCGAAGATATTGTTAGAAACTAAGGATTGATAGATATATACAGTGAAAGCATAAATTAAATTTAATTAATTATGCAGTGAAATAAAATTAATTTCAAACTAATTAATGTGAGATCTCACCATGATCAACCCTTGATCCCTCATAGTCGTTAAGATTAAGATTGAAAGAAGAAGATCAGATCTTCACCATTACACAGATAGTTCTTCACCACAATCCGATGATCATAGATATCTTCATGATTCATTTGAAGCCGCACATGCATCCAACCTCTATAGTTATCCACACAAAGTTATTGTCTAATCAGAGTATCTAATCTCACTGGGGTGCTAGTTTTCATGCAAAGATCCGCTTTGATGGTAGATTTCTTTCTATCTTTACTGAAAATCTTTCTCAAGAATTTCAGCCTTCTCTCTTTGCAGATCATGCTCCACACACGAACGGATCAAAAACTCTTTTTGATCCTTTCATGATTTTCTTCTCAAGGAGATCCATCCTCAACCTTTCTTGATTTTCTTCTTAAGAACATCCAGCCCTTTTCTTGATTTCTTTCTCAAAAAAATTAGTATGAAATCCAGCACCTCAATCTTCCTTGATTTTTTTCTCAAGAAAATCAGCACCTTCGCTTTTTATTCCCTTCCCTTGGCATGTGCCCAACTCTTGGGCATGCAAAAATTCTAATGTCCAACTCCTGGACATGTAAGGGAGAGGGAGAGAGAGAGAGAGGTGGGGCGTGTAAGAAAGAAGAGTTATGGGGTGTTGAAGACCATAAAAGGTGTTAAACCTCTTAGGCGCGTGAGAGCTAAAAGGCGTGAGACTCTACTCACGTCATCACCCAAACCCTTTTTGGCATGGCACATAAGAGGGGCATGGGACTCCTTTATTTAGCATGAAATCAGATTTCACACTTCACAAAACATAGGACGTCCACTCCCTATTTTATAGGTGTGAATAGATTTCACATTAAACCTTTTGGCAAGGAGATATGGGGCGTGGATCAATCTCTTCACAAGTGAGGCGCTAAGAGTCCTTCTAGGATTAGAAATCCTCTCAACACTTGGGTGTTGGTTTCCTTATGGCATGTAGAGTCCCATGATGCCTAACTTTTGTGCATAAGACACTCACGTAAGAAAAGCAGGTGCCAACTCATCGGGAGAGAGTCCTTCTGCTCATCAATCATCTTTTGATGAATAGAATCATAAGAGGTATGGATTTTGATCAAATCAAAATTTTTATCTCATAAGAAATGAGCTTAGACCCAATCAAAATTCTTATCTCATAAGAAATGGGCTTGGACCAAATCAAAATTTTTATCTCATAAGGAGTCCAATTGTCTTTGGATTTGATCATGTCAACTCGTTTACATATCAAATTAAATCAACCATCTGATCAGATATAATCTCTTGTGTATGATCCCATAAGTTCTATTCTGTATGGTGGTAAAAAATATTGTGATCTCTATCAACAATATCATTGAAACTTCTTTTCATGGATTGAAACAATTCTAACTCACTCAATGAGAATTATTGATTATCAAAATAATTTTCATGAATCCACAATCCACTAGTGATGCTTAGAAGCATGTAGTGACATTCTAGCAGAATAAAATAGATAAATCTCTAGGTATAATTATTGTATGATATAGTCCTTCTATCGTGAGTCTCAACAAGATGGAGATTATAGAATTTTCATCAAATTCTATCGTCTGTCATACGTCAAATTTATTCAACTCGAGTTCTTGATATGAAAACTATAAAAACTCTTTTCACTATTCACACTACTTTGATCAAGATCTTCTAAACTTGGTCTCATAAATCACATAAGACTAACTTCTTTATCTATCAGAGACGATAGATTTCATCTAAGTGCACATCCTGCTACAATGAACTTACTGCAGCCAACAGTACCGCAAGGCCCATATGGCTAGGAGACCAAGTATATGTGCAGTCAAACTACAGTAACCCCATTGCGAATAGCCGAGGTACCATAGGTCAAAGGATTAGTCATACTATTGCAGCATCAAACAAATCACTAATGAGTGAGTAGACATCTAAGTGATTTTTCGTATTGATCACGCTTGGTATCTTTGTTCTTTAACAATCATCTGTACTCTCACTTTAATATCCCCACACTGTAGACTCAAGACCTGCCCATCCTAAAAGAAAAGTGATTCATGTATCAATCTATCTATATCAATCACCATCTCCATGATGATCCATCGATCGAAAATAATTTAAAATTAGTCACCAATGACACATGCCTGAAATTTTTAATTTTTGAGAATATGTGTTATCATCTTATTAATTCTTTCGATGATTTATGGACACATATATAACATGAATGGTATAAGTAATCCGATAATAGAAACATTAAATCTAAAATTATGTCCTAGCATAAATATATGTGTTGGCTTGATTGACTTATAGGACATACATCTAACAATCTTCTATTTGCACTAAAGCTAATTAGCCATATACCTAAGCCCCATCTTCTCTAGATGTACTTTAGTCTTTTATTGGCTAAGTGGTTTAATCAGTGGATCTGCCACACTATCCATGGAGACTATTCTCTGCACCTTAATGTAGCTTGTCATGAATAATGTGAAACCATCGCTCTCTATGTTGGGACTTCAGGTGAGATCTGAGCTCCATAGCTAAAGCTATAGTGCCATTATTGTCATAGTATAGTATTATGACATCTGTTGACACTACACTGAGATCCGCAACGAACTTCTTGAATCAGATGACTTTCTTAGCAGCCTCAAAAGTGGCGATATACTCAGCTTCCATGGTAAAATGTATAATAATCGACTGTTTGAAACTCTTTCAATTCACCGGACCTCCATTACATAAGAAAATACATCCTGATATAGACTTTCTATCGTCAACATCAAGTATAAAGTCTGAATCTATGAATTTTTATACCCTCACCTCTAATCCTGATCTAAAGATCAAGAACATATCCTTAATCTTTTTCAAAAATCTAAGAATATTCTTCACAGCTATCTAGTGCACCTAGCCTAAATTTGACTGATATCTACTCATGACACTCACAGCAGGGGCTATATTAGGTCGTATATACAATATGGCATACACGAGGCTCTCTATAGCTGAAGCATAAGAGATCTAGTTCATATGTTGAGTCTCTTTAAATATGTTAGGATACATATTTTTAGAGAGATTAATTCCATACCTAAGGGATAGCAATCCTTTCTTGAATTTTCTATGTTGAACCTCTTCAGCACCTCCTCTATGTACATTTTCTATGAGAGGTCTAGCATCCTTTTAGATCTATCTCACAGATTATTATCTCAAATATAGGACATTGCCTCAAGATCTTTTTTTGGAGAATTCTTTAGACAACCATATCTTAACCGAAGTCAACATAGAAATATTCTTTCCGATCAAGAGGATATCATCCATATACGATACGAGGAACGTGACAGCACTCCCACCGATCTTCTTACAAATATATGGCTCCTCTTTATTCTTGATGAAAGTAAACAATTTGATCACATCTTTGAAATAAGCATTCCAACTTCGAGATGTTTGCTTCAATTCATTGCAGCTTGCATATCTTGTGACTTTCATCACTGAAAGTAAAATCCAAAGGCTACACTATATAGATATCTTTCTCAAGATATCCATTCAGGAAGACAGTTTTCATATCCATTTACTAGATCTCATCATGATATGCTGTAATAGCAAGCTTTATTCAAATGGACTTTAGCATATCCACAAGCAAAAAAATCTTTTGATAGTCATTGCTTTCGCATTGACTATAATCTTTCACCATAAGCTTTTCCTTATAGGTCTCTACCTTACCATCCTAGTCTATCTTCTTTTGTAGATCTATTTACATCCAACAGATACTATACCCTCTGATGGATCTACTAAGATCTAGACTTGATTGGAGTGCATCGAGTCAACTCTTGACTTCATGGCTTCCAACCACTTTTCGAAGTCGATGTCTGACATCGTCTCATTGTAAATTTTAGGATCATCTCTATATTTCTATCTCCCATGAAGAATATTTTACTACTATCTCTATTAAAATACCTAATTATCTTTTAGGAGAATGAAAAATTCTACTTGATATATAAGGTGGAAGAGAAAGTGCATGTATTAATTAGCTCAGCATGAATAGGTTCTAAATGTCCCGTGACTCATTGCTCTTCGGAGACTCTCTCTTCAAGTTATACTTTCCTCCCACTACCTTCATCTTGAATAAATAATTTTTTAAGAAAATAGCATGTCAGCTCACAACTATATTATGTTCCTCTAGAAAGTAGTATCTCATAGACTCTCTAGGATATCCAATAAAATGAGCCTTGTAGGATCGAACTTCTAATTTATCTGTCTGCAATTGCTTGACATAGACCAGACATCTCCAAATCTTGATATGATCAAAACTCAATTTCTTACTATGCCACATCTAATACGGTGCGGTAAGAATGAAGTTAGAAGGTATCCTATTCAACAGATAAATAGAAGTAAGCAATGCATGTCCCAAAAGAAATAAAAAAATAAGTGAAGCTCATCATAGACCGAACCATATCTGATAGGATTCGACTCCTCCGCTCTGACACTCCATTCAGATGAGATATTCCTGGAGGAGTTCATTGTGAGACTATACCGTTTATCTTAAGATAGTTTATAAATTTTACTAAAGTATACATCTCATCGATCTGATTGAAAAATCTTAAAGAGTTTTTTTGTTTGCTTCTTTATCTCATATCTGAATTTTTTGAACTTTTCAAAGACTTTATATTTATGTCTCACACATATCCATGCCATGAATAATCATCGATAAAGATAATGAAGTAAAGATAACTACCTCTATCCTACACATCGAATAAGCTGCACACATTAGTGTGTACTAGGACAAATATCTTAGTAGTCCTCTCCTCTTATCATACAAAAGAAAGTTTGGCTATTTTTTCTTAAAGAGTGGATTCACAAACTGGATAAGATACATGAGCCAAGAAGCTTATCTTTCTCCAATCTATTTATCTTATCCTCTCTAACATGATCAAACATGAAGTACCATATATACTTTATGTCTATCTTAACTCTAAATCTCTCAGATCCTACGGCACTCACTATGAGGAGGTCTGACATGCCTTCAAAAAATATATCCTTCTTGTTCTTCAAAAATTCCAGATGTGTGGGACAGTTTCCTTTCCAATTGACTATTGCAGTGGAAACACTTTTCCATGTCAGTGACCTTCTGCTTCTTTACGGGCTTTTTCTTCTTCCAATTAGACTTCTATTAGTAGAAGTAGCCTGCTCCACAATGAGAACTATACGCTTTGAACCCTTCAAGGCCTCTTTCAGCAGTTACCAACAATTCGACTTTGGTGCAGTCAATTTTATTCAGATAGTAATTTACTATAAACTGTCCATACGAATCAAAAAAAGATTGTAGGATCAAATTTACTTACAATTCCTTATGCATCACATGCTGAGCTTCTTAAGCTCTTATAAGTCTTTGATCATTGTCAAACAATAATCATGGATAGACTGCCCTTAGATTAACCATCAAATGATTTGGTAACATAGGAATATCCTGGTCTAGAACTTAGCTTAACTTTTTGGAATATAAAATTATTTTAGATTTCTGAGTCAGTCTTTATAATTAGGTTCAATTAGACTATTGGTCTCAAGAATGCAAGCGAGAGGGTTAGAAGCTAATATTTTTATTTTTGCAGAGAGTAAAAATTCTAGTTAAATTTTATCTTGGATTTAAATATTTATTTAGGTTTTTTAAAAATAACTTACCTCCTACTATTTCTCGAATCTTTTACACTCCTCAGATAGAGAAATAAAAATTCTTCACGATTAGGATCTCAAGTGGATACTGCGGTCCTATAAATTTGAGTACCATGTCATCTAACAATTATTGACAATATGTAGATCAGTGAGTAGACAACTTTTATCTAATGCTTCTCAAGCAAGTTATAGCCATTTTTGGTCTCTAAGTCATATAGGCCTCACCTAATAGTTATTAGCCTAATTCCTTAGTTAAGTCAAATCCACCATTCAAAATATCGGTAAAACCGTCATTGGATCCCTCACTTAATAATTATTGGATCCAATCCTATCTTTACCCTGTAGCATCTCAGACTAATAGAGTAGTTGTATCTTTCTAATATAACTGAACCACTATGACCAGTCCAGAACAATCAACACCAGTAAGATGCCCGCACATCTACAACAATGGAAGATTGCTCAACTTAATATATTTTGTGGAGTTTTACTTCAAATCTCAATTATGATTATTTACATCTCATACAATAATCTGCAAGATATAAAATAAAATCAGTGATGATCATGGATCTAAAGGATTTGGGCTCGAGCCATTGAGCTGAATTGAGGGTCTATGGGTCAAAATACAAGCACAGGCACGTCAATCAATTTGATCATCTTCAACTTCTTAAATCAATCCAAAATATATCCTCAATCTCATTGCGATCAACATCTTGATCTGACTTCAACCAATTACTCAAATAGGCCCATACTTATTGTATGGTTTAGGCTTGTATTTGATCAACCATTAACGTACAACCAATCACATGATAGGACCCATATAATACATAATACAAATTAATTACAACCCTTTATATCATATGAGACGCGCAGGTCTCCAAATTATATAAATCTAGAGATGCTCGTAGGCACCCAAATAACAATTTTATACATAGGGTCCGCAAAAATGATACATCACAGAAATGAGCAAAGGGATCGCAATACTATGATCATTACCACATGTATCTCATATATGAAAATAGAAATTTTAGATTTGGTTATTAAGTTGATTATTTAACATGCATTTGAATAGACATCATGTGATCTCATCATAACAGCCTTCTGATCTTATCAACCATCAATATTGGCTAATCAAATCAGCTAACAAGATCAAATTTCATGATATCCAAATCTCATTAAATGATCCATAATATCCAAATCAGTAATCTAATCTTAAAACATATAAGGGTGGCTCTGATACCACTGTTAGAAACTAAGGATAGATTGATATGCATAGTGGAAGCATAAATTAAATTTAATTAATCATGTAGCAAAATAAAATTAATTTCAGATTAATTAATACGAGATCTCATTTTGATCAACTCCGGATCCCTCATAGTTGTTAAGATGAAGATTAAAAAAAGAAGATCAAATCTTCACCTTTGCGTGGGTAGTTCTTCATCACAATTCGATGATCGTGGATATTTTCATGATTCTTTTTGAAGCTGCACATGCGTTCGATCTCTATATGTATCCACTGTTGGAATTCGGTATAGTACTGATGCATGCATATTTTAAAATTCTTTTTGAATAAGAACATAGTGGAATAATAAATCAAAACTTTTTTAAATCTAAGCATGCACACATATGATCAAAGCACCTAAAGATCTAGTACATACATTGAAATAAATATACTGATTTTAATCTGAAAATAAAATTATGTGATCGAATCACGTACCTATTTATTTTTCTTTCTTCAACCTTAGATCTAGAAGAAGAATAGGTTCAACTTTAGCCGCACAAAAGTCCGACCTCTACGAGTATCCACACAGAAATAAGATAGATTGATCCTCTTGATTCTTCACACACAATTGATCAACTCTTGATCAGCCTTTGGACCTCTAGATCAACTCTTTGATCAGCCTTTTTCCTTCATTGGATCTTTTTGATGTAGATCAACAACCAACAAAAGAGAGGAAGGAAGAGGGATGCCCAACTAGATTTCGAGCATAGAGAAGTAGACGTCCAACCAGATTTGGGCATTGGAGAAAGAGAGAGAGAGGGAGGTGTGAAGAGCTCTTATGGGCTGATTGCTTGAGGCTTGATTGCTCCTAAAGATCAAGAGGTGACCCCTTATATAAACTTTTGATTTGAGTCCTAACCAAACTCCAAATCTTTATTTAAAGAAGATTCTTAATCTTATTAGGACTCCTTCTTTTAAAGCCTTAAGATCTATTAATTAATCCTTATCTCATAAGGAAAGGGCCACATCATGTCCTCATGCCATAAGGAGATGGGGTGGCATCCCATCCATGCTATCCCATAGCCCCAATCAGATTTAAAGAGATGTGGTCCCTCTAATTACACCCCATATTATGCACACAATTTGATCAAATCAAATGGCACAATTAAGGCTTGATCCAAAGCATGTTGGCACCCAACAATTGAGCTCCATAAACCCAATTTCAAATCTAATTTGAATTAGGTTTAATGCAGGTAACTTAACTTTGATTTAATCCTTATCAAATAAGAAAGTTCAAAGAGGAATTGGGTTTAACCATGTGCTAGCAAGGATTTCTTAAACCTAATAAGATTTTTCTAGATCCTAAACTAATTAGGACTTCTCAAGTCTAATTGGTCAATCCAAATTAGTTTTCTTGTTTGTGTAAACCTATAGATTCAATTCTATTTGATAGTGAGATATACCATGATCTCTATCATGATATCATTGAAATTTTTTAATAGATCGAAATGATTTCACTCTAACTCAACAAGGATCATCGATCTAAAATAATTCTAATGAACTCTCACAATCCACCAGTGACACCTAGCAGTATATAGTGGCAACCCAGTAGAACAGAATAACGAACCTCAAGGTGTAGTTCTCATGTGATTCACTCCCTCTATCGTGAGTCCTAACTAGATGATAGGTTATGGATAAATCGTCAAACCTCATCATCAATCGTATAATAGATTCAATTAGCTCAAGTCCAATTATGATTCTCATGAAATTTTTTTCATTAATTACACTGCGGTGACTATAGACTTACAGACTTAGCCTCTTAAATCTCATAGAACTATTTTCTATCATGGTCGATAGATTCTATCTAGATACGTATCCTACTCCTACAGTAGACCAACTGTCGCCAACATTCACTATAAGGACTCAAAGAGTCCATATTTATGTATCAGTCAAACTCCAACAATCACACTGTAAGCAACCACATCATCACAGATGAAAGAACTATTCACACAACTATAGCATCGAGACGATCACTGACGATCGAGTAGAAATTCATGTGATCTCTCGTATAATCACGTTCAGTATTGATTATTCTCTAACAATTATCCGCACTTATCGCTCAATGTCTCTATATTGTAGAACAGAGACTCATCTATCTCGAAAGAAGTGATCTATGCATTGGTCTATTCAGATCGATCATCATCCTTATGATGATACTATGATTAGGAGCAATTTAAAAATTATTATACATGCCTCTAATTCTCAACATCTTGAGAATATCATAAGTATTAATTCATGGATGATTCAAAGACATATCAAACTTGAATAAAATAAACTTACATTTTATTGATCAAATCAATATTTTAAGTATAAAATTATATCTTAAAATTATTATAATGTATCAACTATATTGACTTTTAGGACATATATCCAACAATCTTCCATTTGGATTAAAGCCAATTAGCCACTAATCTAAGCCCCATCTCTTCAAGGTGGGCTTCCATCTTTGGTATGCTCAATTACTTTATTAGTGGGTCTGCCATATTATTCATAAAGTCTACATTTCGCATCTCGATATTTTTTTTTCGAGATAGTCGCATATGATGTGGAACCACCGCTCGATGTGCTTAGATTTCTGATGAGAACTCGACTCCTTAGCGAGTGCTATGGCTCTATTGTTGTCACAATATAATGGTATATATGGCATCCGATGTCATTATCCCAAACTCTACGATAAATTTTTTAAACCAGAAGCCTTCCTTTGCAGCATCCGAAGTAGCAACATACTCAGCTTCTATGATCGAATCCACTATAATGGATTGCTTGAAACTCTTTCAGCTAACTATACCACCATTATATACGAACACATATCTTAATGTAAATTTTTATCATTGAGATCAGATATGAAGTTTAAATTAGTATAACCCTCAACTCGTAACTCAGAACCTCCTCCAAAAATCAAAAACAAATCTCCAGTTCTTCTCAAATACTTAAAGATGTTCTTTACAGCTATCTAGTGCTCTTTGTCTAGATTCGACTGATACCTGCTCGTGATACTTACAACAAGGATGATATCAGGTCAAGCACATAGCATGGTATACATGAGGCTCCCTATGACCGAGGCACAAGAAATTCTACTCATGTGTTGAACCTCCTCATATGTGGTCGGACACATTATCTTAGAAAGATGAATACTATGTTTAAGAAGTAGAAGTCTTCTTTTAGAGTTTTTCATGCTGAACCTCTTCAGTATTTTTTATGTACAACTTTTGTGAAAGGCATAGCATTCTTTTAGATCTATCCCGATAGACCTTTATTCCAAGAATATAGGATGCTTTCTCCAATTCTTTTATGGAGAATTCTTTAGACAACCATCTTTTGATCGAGGTCAGCATGGTAATATCATTCTTAATAAGAGAAATATCATTTATGTACAATACGAGGAATATTATTGCACTCCCACTGATCTTTTATATACACAAGATTCTTTCTCATTCTTGATGAAGTCAAATGATTTGATTGCATCATCAAAATAAGATTTCAACTCTTAAAATCTTGCTTTAGTCTATATATGGATCTTTGCAGCTTGTAGACTCGATGATCATTATCATCGGATGTGAAATCCAAAAACTACTTTATATAGATATCTTTCTCAAGATATCCATTCAAAAAGTAGTTTTCATATTCATCTGCTAGATTTCACAATCATAATAAGCTGTAACAGCAAACAGAGTGCTGATGGATTTTCACATAGCTATAGACAAAAAAATTTTTGATAGTCAATACCTTCATACTGACTATAACCCTTTGCCACAAGCCTAGCCTTATAGGTCTCTACCTTACCATTGGCACCTATTTTCTTTATAGATCTATTTAGATCCAATGGGTACTATATCCTTAAGTGGATCCACTAAGATCCATACTTAGTTCGAGTGCATTGAATCAATTTCTGACTTCATAGTATCTAACCATTTTTGAAATCGATATTAGACATCATCTCATCAAAGGTATTCGAATCATCTCTATGATCCTTATCTCCCATAAGAATATTTTTCTACTTCCTCCGTAAGTATATTCATGTACCTTTTAAAAGGATGAAAGATCCTACTAGATCTATGAGGTGGTGGAAGAACATTAACTGCTGGCACATGAATAATGGGTTTCTAAGGATTTATAGCTTGTTATTCTTCAGAGACCTTCTTTTCAAGCTTAATTAACCTCCCACTGCCTCCTTCCTCGATAAATTGATTTTTAAAAATTTGGCATGACGACTCACAATCACATTATGATCTTATGAAAGATAAAAGTAGTATTCAATGATTTTTTTGGATACCTTTTAAAATGAGCTATAACAGATCTATCCTCTAATTTGTCAGCCATCTATTTTTTGACATAGGCTAAACATCTCTAAGCCTTTAAATGATCTAGACTCGACTTTTTACCTTACCATATCTCATATGGTGTGGTAGGAATAGATTTTGAAGGAATTCTATTTAACAAATATATTACAGCTAATAAGGCATGTCCCCAAAGATATAAGAATAAATTAGTGAAGCTCATCATAGACCTGATCATATCTAATAGGATCCTATTCTTTCTTTTAGATATCTCGTTGAGCTGAGATGTTCTTGAAGGAGTCCATTAAGAGACTATATCATTGTCCTTAAGATATCTCAAAAATTTTCGATTAAGATATTCATCTTCTCGATCAGATCGAAGAACTTTAATAGATTTGCCTGTTTGTTTCTCAACTTCATTTTTCAATTCTATAAACTTTTCAAAGGCTTCATATTTGTATTTCATTAAAAATATATGCCCATATCATGACAGATCATCAATAAAGGTGATGAAGTAGCTATAACCACTCTTGATCTATACATCAAATAGCTCACACACGTCAGTGTATACTAGGGCAAGTAACTCAATGGCCCTTTCTCTATGTCCTATAAAAAATAGCTTGATCATTTTTTCTCCAAGGTAAGATTCATAAGTTGGGCACGACTCAAAACCAAAGAGTCAAGGATCCCATCTTTTTCTAGTTAGTTTATCCAGTCCTCTTCAATATGACCTAGTCTATGATGCCACAAGTATTTTTAGTTAACTTCATCTCTAAATCTTTTTTGACCTATGACACTCATTAGTTGCTTGTTTATATTCACATTCACATCAACATGCAAGTGATAAAAACTATCAATTAAAAGATCACATGCAATCAATTTATTTCACAAATAAATAGAATAAAAAATTTTATTAAAATTAAAATCAAAATCATCCTGTGCTAGCACAGATGTAAAAATCAAATTATGACTAGCTATAG